>BGZK01003898.1:0-18269 GCA_005406025.1 Eumeta japonica
TGTAAACTGCATTTAGTTAATAAGAAAGCAACAAATTATTATTTATTCATGTGTCATTTTCAGTCATTATTATTTAATTTTAGAAACTGTTTATTAACACCATAAGTAGTTTCAGAGCATTTCCTTCAACTGCTCATGCTTTGATGCTGCCGAGCAACATCACTCTGCTTATTTGGTTGCTTATTTTAGAAAACTTCTGACAAAAATCTTTCCTCTTACAGCTTACAATTTGCCAAAAACTATTTACTTTTCAGTAGTGTATGACCATCCAACCATTAATTAATAACTAGCGAATAATGTAGTTCTGAGAAAATTTATACAATAAAAAATTCTTTTCATTAAACTATTATCCAATCAATTGCCCAATACAATTTAATAGAAGCATGAATACAAAGTGTATAAAACTACAATTTATATAATTAAATTCCAATCAAATTTGTATTTATTTGTTGTCTTTTATGCATTTATGGTCAAACAGTCTGAAGGTGCGAAATTTTGTTAACAATGGTAACGTTTTTATGCAATAATTGCATAAAGCGGCTGTAATGCCCACAGTTATTGTGATATAATAGACCGCTAAATAAAATTCTATTATAGCACTGCTATTATTATGATAATAAACATATTTTTTAATATCCGATATTATTGCAATTAAAGGGTGTCTTAAGCACTTGTTAATTTGAAATGAATTCAAAGCCAGCATATACATCATTGGAATTCGTTGGGCGACCAATTATCCGCTACAGACTCGCAAACTATGATTTTACTTTTAATATAACTGTTACTTGTTGAACTTTCTCATCCACGTTTGATAAAACAATTTAAAACCACGCTACAGCAGCTAAACTAGGCAGTCCTCAAGAAGATTGCTGTGAATAAACCATAGATGATTTAAACATATTGTTATGCCAAATTGCTCTACCGGCATGCTCTATACAAGTATTCCCGCCACTGAAACTTGGATCTTAAATCAATAATTATCATTAGAACATATATTTCCACTTAAATAGATGGTGTTCCAATAAAATTACTTATTCCCTTACACCTTTTTACCCACATCAGTACAAGAATAGAAATCAGTAAAAGAATTCCAAATGGAAGGGTGATGAATGATCCCAAGTAAATAGGAAATTACTGGGGCTGAGCAAGACCGAATTCAATAGAATAGTAAGAAATTGTCAAAGTTTGTCACTGTGGTACATCTTAATCGCATAGTAATAGCTGGAAGAGATAAATGTAGAGCTTGGGAGGAGCAAGCCATTAAAACTTTATTTGTGCCACCTTCTTACTAATACAGTAACTATGTCAGGAGAGTGATATCTTAGTGAACATAACCTAAATACGGGAACTGCGGTGAATTAAAGAATTTTGTGAGTGACACGGAATTCCTGTACACCAAATTTTTGTGGTTAAATTCAAGGATTGTACAACAAACCTTAAATGGCTTAAGGAATGTCATATGGGCTATCATACCCTTCCCATCAACTTGATATAATCTAAACTCGAGCTTATCATCAAGACAGCGTCACGTAATTTCTCTGCCTGAGCTAAAAGAACAGCTGGTTACTTGAGACTGTTTTCCGAGACTTGAACTGATATTTCTGTTCTGTAGCTGGTTGATGCTGTTCTACTTCCTGGATCTGTCGAGCCGAAAAGCTGACGTCCTGCATAGCTAAAGGACTTGGAATAAATAACCCTACAACCACACTCACCTGAATGACAATGTGACATCCTGGTGAATTGAAGATTCAATACGGTTTGCTATGAATAATAATCCAGGTATTAGTATCTTTATTTTTGTTTTTGATTTAGTAATTTTACATTTAATTAATATTTCAAAATTTTTATTGGTTTCTTTTACTCCATTTTTATATTTGCTGCTGTACCCTTTCCACCTTCGACCAAGGGTGCTGATGATTATTGTGGCGAATATGAAACAGCTGGCTGTCCCAGCTAAAATCAAAAATTTGACTTTTCTTGTCTTCTTTAACAGATATTAATCACAGTAATTTAGAAATGTATGATAAAAGTTTTAAGATAAACAAAACAAAAAAAAAAGTTCGAAATCTTAGCTGCAGTTTCGTAATATCCTTGAATAAATTTTCATTTGGTAATGAAAATTTTTTAATTAAATTTTAATTTTGAGCATTGGAGATATAAATGGTGTCACTAAGTAACCAATATAGTGCGTAGCTAGTTTTGTTCTACTACCAGCTTTATAATGTACTCTTAGAATTTACATATTGTTCGTATTTAATTTTTAAATTTTTTACGTTCAGAATGCATTCAAATACAAATTGAATCGAATTTCAATTATAATACATGTATTTATTTTTCTCTATTATTCTCTATAAAATTAGTGGGATACTTCGTATCTTTGTTATTCTAGGAAACATTCATTGAAATTAAGTGTCATTTAAGGTAAAATGCTTTACCAAAATACTCCACAATCATTTAGGGACATTATCACAACTTAATGATAACAATCAGCAGGATCTTGTGAGCCATATACTTCACTGAGATTTTATAGTTTACGCCTACAGCTGACTGTAACTCTTGACTATATAAAATCTTCAGTTCCAACGAATTTGGATCTTCAAATCATCAAATCTCATTTGGTATATGTATGTCTGACCACTGATAACTATCAGCAAGTTGTAATGCCCTTAGAATCATTATTTTTTCTTCTATCAATTATTTCTGTATTTATTCTGAATAATTATTTACACCCTGTTGTGATTACATTATTTCATTTATGTAGTTATTATTATTAGTATTTTCATTTGCATTTTAATTAAATTCAATTATTAATTATGTCGTGTTTTTTAAGCACCTTGTCAATTTATTCAATTAATGCCATTTCAATATTTTATAAATATTTATGAATTTACACTTATTTAGTTTTTTACTGAAGTGAAGTAAAAATTAAAAAATAATAATTTTATTATCAGATAATAAATACGCTTCATTAACTTGTGATTTATTAAGGAGAAAATGCATTTCTCTACTTTTTTTCTCTTTTTCAAAATTGTTGAAAATTTGTGTAACAAATTGAATTTGAATTATTCTTTTATTTATTATGCAACAATGAGTATTATGATAGCAAATTATGAGTTATATAATGTAAACTTGCTGCCTTATTTATAGTGAATATCATAAAGTTTATTTACAAAATAGCATTTTAACTTGAGCTAAAATAAAATTTGCCTTTGGCAACGTATGTACATGAGAGCGTTTGCAAACTTTTTTGCATTATTTATAAAAATATGGGTTTGAATTTTTAAAATTAATAAATATTACCCTACAAGAACAATGACCGACATTGATGACGAAATTTTCATCATCGCGTAGAACAAAGTTTCTATCATTTTATTACGTTCAATGTGAGAAAAATTACTGAAACTTTTTTGTACATGTGATTTTGCATTCTTTTCTAAATCATACATTTTAGCGTCCATAGAGTATATAGCTAAACTGCTCACTCTAGACAGTGATGACAAATAATTTATCACTGCTGACTGAGGTTTACTTGTCAGCGCTGATACAAAACTAGTCACATCTGACCAGCAAAGTCTGATGAAATATTGGCCAGTCAACTGACTGCAAATAAAACTCAATGTATTTGATTTCAATGTTAATGCTTACATTTATTTGTATAAAAAAATTATACAAATAAATGACAATAAATGCATCCCAAAATAGGTCAGAGCATCGTGTTCGAACCATGTATTGCGGCATTTATTCAAACTTCCTTTTTACATGAGAATTAGATGTTCCTAAAAGAAGACTGTATAACCAAATATAAAAACTTCATAATCATAAAAACTATACTTATCGTTTGAAAATCTGCATTTAATGTTTTATAATTTATTTAAAGTAAATAACACTTTATATATAATTAATTTTATCTTAAAGTTCTTATTTTATTTTATATTATTCTTCACACTTCGTCAACTAATGTTTGGACGCCACAAAATAATTTTCAGGAATTACAAAATTTAAACGTCAACATATTTGAAAAATGCCACCTTCGTCAACAATGATGGAAATTTCATCAAGAATGACTGTGATATGTTCTGTCAAGTTATAAATGTATTAGTAAATGCTTTTGTATGTAGTTTCGGTCATTCATTTCTTGTAGGGTATTTAGGCAACAAAGTACAACAAAGTGATAAAAATTGAAAGTGATTGATAAAAATTAAATATAGACAGAAAGTAAATCAAAGCTCTGGTGGTTCAGTTGTCTAAGCAGCAATGCAAAACAGTGCATGCTTGATGAAATGAGTTCGAAAGAGGGTGCTGATTGTAGCGAGAAATAAACCAACAAATATAATTTAGCAGCCAACAAGTACAACAAGTCATAATAATTGGAAGTACAATCAAAGCTCTGGTGAGTAGTCTAAGCATCAATGCAATACTTGGAGTTCGAAGGCTGATTGAGTATCATGCTGAAACAGCCAGTTTGCCAACTAATCTTTAAATTTACTTTCTTTCTTCTTTAAAGGTTATTGATATCTACAATTAATAACGAAAAAAATCCTTAAATTAAAAGGAAAAAGTAAGAATCTTAATAAACCGAACAATAATGATCAGCTCAGTTCGTATTGAAATAATAATACAAAAATTATAAATAAAAACTAGTTCGGAAAAATAATAAAGACAAAGTTTTTTGATGTTTATTATCAGTTTAACATAAAATCTATCATTTTCTTAGACTCTCTTTACCAAGACATTCGGAATTTCGATTTATTTGCCAAGGAAACATTGTAGGCCTTGACATAAAATATCTGTTCATACCTTGCCGAGCTTCTTAGTAGAATGTAAGTTTTATTTTTATGTAACGTGTATATAATTTTAGTTACTGGAATCTCACATACCTAAACATTATTAAATAAGATAAATGCCACATTCTAATTTACAGCTGTTTTGTTTTAAAAATCATCAAATCTTTCACGGCTTAGCAAATCTTAGAAATGGATATGTATTTGTGTGTGCTTCATAATAAACATTTAAGGCTACAAAATTTATTTAAACTCAAATGGATTTAAAATGTTTACACAAACTTTACAAAACAAAACCAAATAAAAATGTACGTAAAACATAAAGTTTAATAAACCTACTTAATTTCACGGAAACGATGGAAGGCATGCAAAGACCAAGGAAATTCAATTCCCATCACACCTCGAGAGAACAACAATTTAACGTGAAAGCATTTCCTGATTTTAAAAGTATGCTGGAATTTCTTTAGCAGCCAAGAACCAAAAGTTTTGTTTTCAATTTGTTATTCTATTTTTCACATCTTGCTTTAAACCAAAAACTAATTGATGAATATTTTATTTTTTTTTAATAATTTTATTGTAAACTTAGAGCAGGGAAAGAGCCGACACAAAGTTTAATGCAAGAATTTGTGGTCTCGTCGATGTGGTGTTCTCTGCTATTTAGTTGCCACATAGTGTTTAGGGATAAATAAATAAATGATGTTCAGCTTAAGTCTAACAAAAGACCAACATGCTGTACACTAAATTATGTACAAGATTTAATTTAAAAAAGTGACTAAACTGACGTATATATAATTCGCTCGCGTTATAGAAGTGAAATTTATATCATCAGACTAACACATTTCTACATAATCTCAAGATTTTTGATCCTAGAATTGTATTTGAAGACGATATTTCTTATTATAAAATAGTAGTAGTGTCACTTTAATATCGTAAATTATTTTTTGTTCGATGACATCCGCATTGTGTTTATGCATTAAGACCCTTTCTGTCACATACATAAATATAAAAAAAATTGTAAAACATTTATCATTCCCAAATTTGTCATTTCTACTTTACGAAAAGAGGAAAAACAACAACAAAAAATCAGAAGAGTTTCTTTGAAATTAACACATTTAATAACCAGAAACAAACATTTTGTACGTGACACCAACAAAATGTTAAAACCATTAATGCAGTGAAAACCGCAATGTGTGTTTGTATGAACTTTTGCGGTTAAAACACAAACACTAATGAAAACATTCTGCGACAAGGATACGAACAAATTCGTTTAAGATAGATATCAACCTTTAATATACCAAAATATATGTATATAAGACAAGGTTTGCAACAGCCAACGTTATAAAAATAAAATAAAAAAAATAACAAGAGCAAGCAATATTGTTGCCACTGATTTTATTTGCTGCACGTGATACTTCCACAATCAGCTTATGGATTTCGAAAACTTGCACATAAATGTTTGTATGTTTGTTTTATTTCGCCACAGAATATTTGGTGGGTTTGAAATTTTAAATGTAAATCTGAGTCAACGACAAAAGTTACAGATACTATTAAACTAAAGACAAGCAGTTGCTAAAAATTCAAAATCTACGTGTCATCGAAAGTTCAGCAATAACATAAAATTTTATAATAAATACAGAAAACAAAGTTATAAAATTGATTTTAATTCTTTTGATATTCATGAGGTTAAGATCGTATAAAAGAAGACAACACTTTAATCAAAACCATGCTAGGTACGGCTGTTGGCGGTTTAAGGGTTTTTCTTTTCTTTTAAGAACTCAATTTTAAGTGATGAGTTAATCAAATAAAGATTTGCTTGTGTGCAGGTTCATTACCTGACCACGTTTTACTATAAAGTGTGCATATCAAAAGTTATATAAATTTATTCCATTTATTTACAAAGCAAAATTATTATAAATTTTTTTAATGCCTTTTTAAATAGTACTTATTATTGCATGTTTTAATTTCTTAAATCGTTTGTGAAAGTTTCCAGTGTTAGTTATCGGTTTTTTTGGTTAAAGACGTTCGCTCTCTCATTCTGGGGTCACAAACGAAACGGCTGAATCTACTGGTTTGCAATACAAATTTTTGAAGGCGAACCTATTAGATTAATATACAATCTTGTATATTAAATCCAGTAAATCGCTGCCATCTCTGATTTCGATAGCAAATTATCGACGTTTTTTCTGAACTATGCGTGAAACCGAAATATAAAAAACTAGAAAATATAAACCAAAAGTGAAAAACTATAAGAAAAATAATCAAATATATTCATTTTGTGGTTATTTTATTATTTAAAAATAAAAGAAAGAAAATTTTCAAATAACAATTTTATGGTGTATTTTACGAAAATTTAAAAACACAAAAATTGCACCAAATCAAAATGAATCAGACAAATAGTCAAGGTTGAGAGTGAAATTATAAAGTTCACTTCGTCGTCGGAACATGGCATAAATGTATTAAAAAAATCAACAACAAACTACAATATGGTACAATTAGTAGAGATGTAACACTATGCCATTTCGCTGATCCGATAGTTAAAAATAAATGTCACCATTACCGATACGCTTATTGCGATTAAGCCCAAGTAAAAATTAACAAAACTATTACACAAAATAACAGTGTTTATTAACGAAGCATTCATATCATAAAATTTTTTAATGCATTTCGGTTTCTAAAACCAAAAATTTTACACACAAAATGTCTGTAATATCTGTGATTCCACAAAATAAACGATGGCATTGAGCTTAGAATGGCTCAAGATTTAAAATTGATACTAATAAAATTTAAAAAAGACAACGAATTAAATTTAAATTAAATTAAAATTTAAAAGCAACATTGCAAAGATTAACATTTAAATTGATATCATTAAGATGTTTGCTTAAAAGAAAGTGATATTAAATTTTGTAAAATAGAAGAAATAATTTCATTATGCATTCTGCTTTTTATATATTATTTCCTATAGTTGTCATGCAAAAATATTAGCTGAAAATATAATATTACGTTTAAAAACTCTAAAGAAAAAATATCAGAAGTATCGGTGTATAGACAGTAAAATATCACTAATACCTATGTATCGAAAAATCTGAAGTATCGCTCATATATCGATATCGGCTGCATCTCTAATGATTAGATAGTTAGACGCATATAATATTAAGCATTTTGTGAAGATAAAGGAAAGCGTTTGCTTTAGAAATATCTTTTTTTATTTCTTAAATATGTTATTGAAAAATGCTTTTTCTCTACACTTGCTAAGATTTGCCTTAAATTCAATAACGCAACCTTTCTGAAAAAAATAGTTTTAAGCATTCTTTTCATAGAAATCAGAAATATTTTAAATAAATTTATTATAGAAGATACAAAGTAAAATAAGAATTAAAAATTAAAAATTAAAAACAATAAAGATAGTTTCGATTATATTTGTTAGCAATCATTAGTAAATTAAAATAGGAGGACTTACTTTTTAGGTTTTAAGGTTTCTCTTAAGATTTTAGAATTTAAATTTGATTCAATACTCATTTTAATTTCTTTCTGAAAAAATGTTTTTTATTTTATAACTAATTTTGAATTAAACTTTATTCGGTTTTTCCTTTCTAATCTCTAACTGTAAATAGTAGGGTTGCCAGGCGGCCTTGATAGTCAAGCTCTTTCCATGTCGTTTTATCAAGCTTGACTAGAATTTAAAAAAATTCTGCACTATAGCATATTCTTGTGGAAATACATTGAAAAACGTAACAAATTTGTTTAAACAATAATTTTTGAAAATTTTTTCTTAGCTCTAAGCTCTCAAATTGCTTCTTTAAGGGTTATCATTTAAAAGTATTTGCGATCAAAATTTCTAAATAATATATACTCAAACTTGTTTATGCCAAGAAAAATCAAGCGTTTTCTTTTAACTGTCAAGCATTTTGCCGTATACGATCTGGTAAGCCTAGTGTATAGGATCTCTTACTTGAGGTTATTCTCAAAGAACAGAAATTTGCTTAACACGGTGGTTACACGATCAAGTTTTGCTTACCAATTTTTAGCACACTCTGATTTTTACTAATACACTCACAATTTCCAAATTAAAGCGAAATTGTCGACAATTTTTCAATCCATAGAAGTATATCAAGTTTCAATCAAAGAAACACTTAACGCCATTTTTTCCACTTCTGTTTATAAATACATACTATTTTGGCTTTCTTAATTTTTGCTATTTTAGTTTTGCTGTCTTTTTCAAAATAAATAATAAAAAGTGATAAACATAACTTTAAAACACAAAATAATATTTTTGAATAAAAATAATAAACAGAAACCGAAGTTCTGTGGAACATAAATCTTCCATCATATCGATATTTATTTCCTTTCTGTACTCGTTTTTCCGCATTTTCTTTTATTATTTTCAATAATTTTAATGAAATTGACATTTTAGTTTTCTTCGTGACGCCAACTTGATACAATGTTGATATGAAATTGAGTGCAGCCTGTGCTACAGCTGTCAATTTTGTGAATTTTGACAAGCAGTACATGTAGAAATCTTAATAGCAAAACTTGGTCGTGTAACTGCAGTGTAAAACAGTTTTATCCTTTAAACCCTCGAGGCAGTGATGCCCTACTTGCTGATCGTTTTTAATTTTTGCTTCATTTTTAGCCATGATATCGAGGTACATAGAAAGTGAAACTATTTGGAACTTAACAGCAAAAACAGCCCAGAGTAGGTGATTGCAAAGCAAGCAGCGACACAGCGACACAGCTTCACTCTTTTATTGTTTTTTTTTTATTGCTTACTGGCTTCTACACAATATCTTAATTAAATATTTGCCACATTAATAAGAACACAAAATTTTTACTTGCTGTTAGTTGACCCACAAAACTATTCACAACTAGCGCCACTATTTTCCAAGTAAAACATCAAACGTTGCCATATTGGATATTTTATTGCTCAGTATTTTTATGTAACTTCAGTGCCTTTTTAATTGAACAGCACGTAAAATTATTTATAATTTGTATTTTTCAAATTTTTATACTTTTATTATTATTTCAATATAAACAGGCTGATTCATTAAATTTGGTTTGTTAATTTTATTTTTTATTGATTTCTTCGTTTCAATTAGAAGGATTTTTGTGTGATTAATTGCAGTGATTAATAACGTTTAAAGAAGACAAGTAGATCAGAGCTCTGGTGGTGCATTAGTCTAAGCAGCAATGCAAATCAGTGCATGATTAGATGAAACTGGTGTTCGAGGCAAAGGGTGTTGATGAGTATCATAGCAGATACAAAACAACCAGGTTGCACCCCAGCTAATAAGTCTTCAAATTTACTTTTTCTCTTCTTTAAAGCTTGTTGATCACTACAATTAATCACAAAATCCTTCTTAATTAAAAGGTAAAAGTAAAACAATTTAACAAAGCGAACTTAGTGAATCAGTCCGTTCATATTGAAATAATAATATTATAATATAACTTTTCTTAATGCTTTAAGGAGCTTTTAATCACGTCACTGATTTCTAATTTTTACTAGCTGGCATCGCTTAAGCAGAAAATTGCCGTTCTTAAATTGGCGCATAAACAGTGAGTTATTAATATTTGGAAAAAGGCTGAATATAAACGTGGTATTTCTAAATTTTTCTTTGTTTGCTATTCTATCTCCCAATATCTTAGCAATGCGAGAAATACAAGTTACCACAAATTATTTTGAATGTTTTGTACAATTTCGTTAGAGATTTCGTGACTTTAAATCTGCTCATAACTTACAGCCAGTTCCTCTATTTTGAAGCCTTTTCGGTCGTTCGCATAAGCACATCGCATACAAAAACAAAATTTTAAATTTGTTCTTGTATTAAATTTGTTTAAGCGAACGATCGAAAAGGCTTCGAAATAGAGGAACTGGCAAGTAATTTTGTTGCCATAATCCATAAAAATAATAAAATTACAAAAGCTTATAAATAAACAATCAATAAAAGACAAAACACTAGCTTTATATACATAAATATTTTTTTCTGCAAATATTTTTTTTCTTACAGAAATCTAAAAAGTTTGAGTGACAAAACATGCAAATCCATCAATCATGTACAGTGATGGTAAAAATGTTCTTTTAGTTTAACGCAAAAGCATTCATCGAGCAGTTGCTTGTTTTGCAAGAGCTTCCACGTAGTCACTTTTTCATAATTATTAATAAAAAAAATAAAAAAAATGTGTGTCTGTTAAAAGCAAACAAAGTAAACCATATTTATAACTCACATGAGTGTATATATATGTGTGTATGTATTTATGAGTTTGTTTATTTTTTCATGTTACTGGTTATGAACACTAGAGTTTTAGCCTTTTTGCTTTAATTTATAGATTCATAATTTAGCCTCAAATTCGACATGTTGATATATTGAGCCCCTTAACACAATTTTTTTAATATATACAGAAGGCATACATACACATATTTCTGCATAATGCTTTTGTATGGATGTATATAATTTAGAGGAGGCCTAAGACTTAACAAAAGAATGTGTTTAAGGGTTTGAATAAATATTTTTGTTCTAAAATGGAAATCTAGATTTCCTAAAATATTTTCAGGTTGAATTGATATTTTATAATATTTTACAAAAAATAAATAAGAAAACCATTATAATGGACAAACCCCACCAAAATAAATGAAATTCCACTGCCACTACTTCTTTTGCCAAAAATAAACTAATTAATTTTTTGTGAAACTGGTTGATTCTTTATGAGATTGATTTTAGTTATATCTCGGCTATATTCGGAACAATTTCCTTATTATTTTTGGCTGCAAATTCTGGACAGTAGACCTTCTGCCACATAGAAATGTTGCCCTAAATTCAATTAGAAAACCTTTCTGAGGAAAATCATTTTAAGCATTCTGTTCATGGGAATTAGAAACGTTTTAAATAAATTTGTTTGTAAAAGCTGCAAAGTCCAGTAAATACTCAAAATTTTATTGAAATTTCGATCTATGAAAACAGATTCAACTACATTAAAGATAGTTTCAAGTAAATGAAAAAAAATTAAGAGAATTTATTTTTGGGTTTTCTTAAGATTTTGAAAATGCAACTTGATGGCACTCATTTTAATTTCATAAAATAATTGTTTCTTATTTTAATAACTAATTTTAAATTAAACTTAATTATTTATTTCTTGCTTCTAAACTCCAACCCAACTGTGTATGATAGGGCTGCCAGACGGGCTCGATAATCAAGATTTTTCCATGTCGTATCAAACTTGACTAGAATTTTAAAAATTATTCTTGTGGAAATACACTGCTTTATAATAAATGTAAGTTTATTGAAGTTGTTTTATAATTTTTAATGGAAAAGTTTTCCCCTTTTACCTGTGCCAATATCTAAAAATTATCTGTACTAAATTTCAAAATCTAGCTCTATACGTCTGGACTGTAAAATATTTTTTATTGACAAATGGATGGGCATGCTCAGATCATCTTCGTCGTTATCTTTGATTAAACAGACTTTATCAGACCTTCGATGAATATTTTACAGCGTTACATATGTAGGGACAAGTTGAGAATATACCTTTCATGTTTTCTTATTTTGGTAAATTCAGGCAACCAAATTAACTTAAATACGTTTGAGACAAATTCCACTATTAATGCCTTACCCGTTAGATTGCATAGGGTATCTTAAATTGGAATAATCGCTCAAATAATTAATTGCCCAAAGTACATACGCCCAATTCACAATCTTGTGCAAATGATATTGCATCATTGCAGTTGCAAAACCAAATACATAGCAATGCAATACTTCTCTTGCACATACAATACCAAAACTAATAGTTTTATTTAACTTGATGGCAAATCAACAGCTGAAAACAGGAGAGAACCAGAGATAAATAGAGAGAATTATGATTTCTGCAACAAGTAGAACAAACTAAAACAAGAGCGCACATTCACAGTCGATAGAAAATATTTGCAATTGCACAATTTTGCAATGAAAAATGCACAAGATAGTGAATTCAGCTTTAATGAACAATTGCTCACCAAATTGGGTAAATTTTTTGAATGATTGTTTAATACGATAAAAGACTCTCATTTCAATAAATATTGAATAGGCTAAAATAATTGTTTTTAATTATTAAATTTAAGTAATTTTGCAGAGTAGCTCAAAAAATTTTGAGCGATTTTAATTATATATTCTAAGTATTTTTGCAGTATGATAAATCATTAAAAAAACTTAGGCAATTATGCATTTTTCAGGTAATTATGCACAATTTGTAAAGTCTAACTCTACTCTGGATGCTAATTTTTCGACCTTTTTATTTAATTATATTATTAATATTGTATATTTAATATATTATTTAATAATATTATTAATTATATATACTTTTGAGCTTGAGATCACTTCAATTATAAAATAACGGTTTTTATTTTATTTAATAACTTTTGAATAAAAGTTTTGTATAAAAAAACATACAAAATAAATAATTGTTATAAAAACTAAACTTATAAAAGTTTTCATAATCATAATTATTAAATCCATATCTAATTACATTTAACTTGAAAAAAATATGTCTTATGTTAATATTAAATGTTATTAGATATGGATTTAATAATTATGATTATAACTTTTCATATGTTAGTTTTATAACAATTATTTTGTCATTTTGTTTTATGTTTATAGAAATTGTAAATTTTATTTAAAAGTTATGTTAAGAACACACCAAAAGCGTGTCGAAATATTGGATATAAATAAAAACCAATATAGTTAATTCTCTACGACATTCAGCAAAACTGATATTAGATTTGTAATATTTTTGGGCTGGTTTCCAGACAGAAAATCCCAAAAAGGAAAATGAAATAATCGCCTAAGCTTTTCTGCTAAAATTAAATCAGGTATTTTTTCGCATAAGTTGGGCTATTTTCCATGGTAAATGGCTGACCAATTGTTTTAAATGAAAACCTGTTGTTTATTAAAATATGATTGTCTATTTAAAAATATTTTTATTGTGGAAGTGCTCATATTTTGGGTTATTTAATCATCATTAGTTATCGCCCAAATTGTTGGCCGATTGTTCTTTGTCTTGGTAGTTTGGTTGATGGATTTGGACGCTTATTCGTTCCAATTTTCAATACTAATTACCCTTTTAAGCTTTCTATAAATTTATAATAAAAATAAACAAATGAATTGATCTGCCACCAAATTTAAACTATATTTTCTTTTTAATTTTTTCCCAGCATGAATTGCATTATTTTATTTTATACATCACTTTATTATTCTTTCAGTGCATTATTCAATCAATATATAAATTTGTATAAAACTTAGGTACGCTCATTTGTATGTATGTACATAATATTATTTAGGTTATTAAATATGTTAGTAAAACTAAATATTATACATTTGCATAAGTAGGCAAAGAAAAGGAGAAACAAAAGAAAGGAAAGCATAAACTGCATATTATTAAAAACCGGATATGCATATATAAGCACTTATCAAACAACATTTATGTAGTCATCAGAAAGAGTTTTTATGTGTACTTTAACCAAACCAGGAAACTCTTGCAGAGTTTAGTAAAATATAAAGAATATATTGTAAGTGGGTATATTATGTTATGTAAGAAACTTTCAACAACATTAAAACACTCATTCAATTTACAAAATGCATGTATGTATGTATGTATGCATACATGCATATATACATACATATGTGTGTGTAGTGTAGTTTAAATGAACACATAAAGAGTAGCACTCAATACTTCAGGTATTGAAAACTTTCCTTATGCTAATGTGGCTCCACAAAAGCACTTCAAAAACGTTTGTTTACCTTTTCAACTAAATCAAAATTTACATTTTGTTTTTAGTAAAAATATTTTGTACACAATAGAACATAAAACCAAAGAAACCTCATTTTTGTTAAGAATTTTTAAACAAAATTTTTCGTTATTATTTATGTCTGTTTTCTATATTGAGTGAGACAAAAAGAAATAATCTTTGTTGTTTTTACATTGAGATATTTCATTTTTCATTTACTTGTTGTAGAAGAAATCTTAAAAGTTTTAAGCCTTACAAAAGCATAATTTAATGTATATATGTTAGTAGAAGTCCAATCAACTGAAAGCTAAAAATAATGTCAGCAAGTTACCAAAATAATAAATAAAAACGAAAGAAATTTTAGAAAGAGATGTTTGTCTAGGTACTTGACCTTGTCTTTGATAAGCAGAGTTTTCACCTGATTCTGAACATAAATCAATGAAGTCCGTAAAACCAGTTTGGATTATTTATTAGAACTCGGTTCACTTTCATTGAAACCTTTCTAATCTCATTTAAAACACACTAAATGAAAACCAAATCAATTTTTTCAGTTTAACATAGACGAATGACAAAAAAAACAGAATTTCAGAGTACATTTCTGAAATTCACTCCTCGCACTTCTGTTACCCTGTTACCAACAGACACAGAATTTCATGAAAGAAAAATGTCACGTGTTAACCGAGACTCAATATAAAATTTATGATAAAGGTAAAACGATATAAAAATTATATGGTGGTATGGTTGCGCAATATTACAAAGTTTGTATTTCGCGTCAACAACATCCATTAGTATGATGCTATTGTTGAGGCAAATTCGACCGCCTGTACATTGATGAAGTTTGGCCGCTATACGAAGAAAAAAGGTTAAATCAGTCGCCGCCAAGAATCCAATATACATACGTTTATATAGTTCCTAAAAAAGAAAAAATGGTTTTGCCACGCCTCAAAGGTTACCATTTAAATTTCGATTTCATAGTATCCCAAATCTAAAAATATTCCAAAGCTGTCAGGTCCTGAACAGCATTAGCCACACCAACAGATTTAACAACAAAATCAGCAGAAATAAAACTGAACAACAACAGGTGAACGAACCTAATATTGCTAAGCAAGCAAACTTACCAAGCAGCCAAAATCATAAATATGCTGACAATACATATAACTGATAAAATTACATATGTTGCAGTTTTGTAGAGCAACAGCTGGTCGAATTTTCAGTATAACATGGAGTGTCACCGGACAAATGTGGATAGTCATGAGATTAGCATAGACAATTAAAAGTAAAACAGCTGAAAATGTTTTCTTTTTTTCTAAAATATTAATCAACTGTTAAGCAATAATTCAAAAATGATTTATTCGCTCTGAAGCAATTTTATTTAAAATTTATTATTTTGGGTCAAAGACATTTTAGTTGTTTTTGCTAGTCCCTCAGCGTGTCTATATAAGCCGACCGTCAGTAGACTCGAAAACCTTGTTGAAAATACTAGAATATGAAGTGAATGTTTGATAATTTTTTCAACAAGGTTTTCGAATCTACGGACGAGCAGGTAGCATCAGCCAAATGTCGGCGGCATTTAAACATGCTGAAAGACTAGGCGAAAACAACTAAGAGTCTTTGATCAAATAATAAATTTCAACTGTTTAGCATTTTCATGAGAACGTGCAGGAAAATACAAAAAAGTGATATATGGAAGGCCCTTCCTTTGGGCATGCAATATCAGATAAGCCGATACCTTAATTTTATCCTTTCTCTTATAAATATTAATGAATTCCTACATGACCCTGCGGTATTAAGGACTACAATGAAGGCACTTGTATCTCTTACCTTATAAACAATAATCAACGATCAATCCAATGGACTAATCAGAGCAAATAGAGCACTGTATTTAGAGCTCTTAAAAATAGTAATAATTATAAGAAATATAAAGTGCCCTATCAATGCAACTGTGTCCTTTTCCTTTAAATAATAATACTGGAATTCCCATGGGATTTAGAGGGACTAACCAAAACCAAAGGAGGACCCATCGAAAAATAAATAAATAACATAATAAAAAACAAAATTTAATCATAATCAAATTGACTATTATTTCATTTTCGCTCTGAATGACTTCTTATCTAACATCAATTTAAAGATATAATTTATAAGAGCAAGCACCCTTCTGCCATCCCTGTATTTTGGATAGTGGTGAAAAGTTTGCTTCATTGAAAACCCTTCACTCTCAGCAGTAACTGACTTCGAAATTACAAAATAAATCCTTTTTCTTGACTTCAAAAATACAAAATAAATATTTTTTAATACACAATTTTTTTTTATTATTTTTTTTTATGATATACTTATTTTTTAATTGAATATTAACGAGCTATTTGTTAATTAGGGTACTTTCTTCCTGTCTCAGTATGTTCCTTAGATCGAGTAGAATTTCTTGTGATTAATTGTACTGACTAATAATTTTTAGTTTTCTTGTCTTCTAACGCGTGTTTTTATAAAGATATAAACTTTAAGTTGATACTATTTTCAAAATGGCCGATTTAACAATTGTCAGATGACTTATTCTAAGCTTAGTTTGGCAATTCATCATGAATAGACTCATAACTAAACAACACTTGTAAATAATGGAATTTTATTTTATTTATTATATTAAAGACACGTTTGGTGACCGACCAATTTCACGTTTTGTACCAGTGAATTGACCTCCAAGATCTTGTGATTTAACACCGCTAGATTACTTTCATTGGTAAATTCGTCTATGTGAATAAACCACAAACGCTTGACCATTTGGAAGAAAACACTCGCAAATGTTGGAAAAGCTCATCGAAAATTAGACATCCAGATTGTTTATATCCGCGCTAGCCGTGGCGGTCATATGCCAGAAACGATATATAAAATGTAATGCCACAAAATTATCTTTCAGACAAATAACAATCATGTCAATCGTATAATTCATCGTCGTTTTATTGCAACTTAATGTTTTATATCTCTGTAAAAACACCCTTATGAAAATTATTATTCGCTAAAACTAACCACAAAAACACTTCCAAGGAAAAATAAAATAAAATTAGAAACCAGTAAACGTAACAAATGGCCTGCTATTTTGCTATAATAATAATATTTTATTTTAATGATAATAAATTTTAACTCTAAACTTTGTATTTAAGAGCTAACAATTTTATTTAACATCGAGTTTAAATTTTACAATTTGTAGCAAAATATTTGGCATGCACCCACTTTTATGTATTTAATTGCAATTCTGTGTAAATTCATATTTATATCACGTATATTAAAGGCACTAACACTATGACACTATAATGACACAGGTGGTGTGAACGTCAAGTTAATTAAGGGCAAATATAAAATTAAAATGTATCATTAACTATTTGTTTGCATACCACAAATAATGTGTGTGCGGATGAGGGTGTTGGTGTTATGTAGGTGTGTTTGTAAAAGCATTAACAAGAGGTTATTAACACATGCTTTGTTCCTTGCTATGAAAGTTATATAAACACTAAACTAACAGCAAAATGAAAAGCAAAATTTAACATTTGTTTTAAGCTATTAAAAAATCATTTAACTTAAGAAAAATTTTTCTGCCATAAAAATATTATATTTATCTCAGTAAATTTTGAACGAAACAGTTCAAAAAATTTATGAAAATCAGTATATAGTGGTTTTGGGAAACAATTTAATAGGCATAACTTAGTATCTAAGTGGTTTGGGGAATGTTATATAGATTTAGCTTGGTCTCC
>BGZK01003899.1:0-18265 GCA_005406025.1 Eumeta japonica
TCGATGTCAAAAAGGTACATAATATTTTTTTGATATGGATTTCAGTCTCATAACTGCATTTTTATATGTGTCCTCGAGCTATCCGCGTATCTTCGGAATCACCCTCACTCCCGACAGCCAAGCGACAACCCTAGGAGGGTATCAGTTCTCTGAAAACTAGGAGAAAGAAAGGCCGTATACATCCGACGCGTAGGTAGTTAGCGCGGGTCGCGCCGCGCTAGTGCGAGTTAGCGCGTAAGTCGGCCCGCGTAAATTGATTGAGGGCGACATTTGATATAAAATTGCGTTGTGATTGATGTGATCCCATCTCCTCGTCTAAGTGCTCCGGCGCTGGCGGGCCCGCGCGCCCCGGTTTATTGTCACGTGTCCTTGTGCCCGGAGTGCTGTCGCGTACTCGAGCGCGTGTGTAAAAGACGACCTCTGCGTGACGCGGCCGAACGGCGTCGGCGGCTGCGGCGCGAGGCTCACCCGGTTCGATGCCTGGTCGAACGTGATCATATGATATTCGTAATTTATGAATGTCTTAACTCCATGCCTCACCTCCTTCTCTACCTTGTTCTACCTTCCCTACTCTACTTCTCTCGTAGCTTTATCGTGTCTACATAGTTTTGACAATTTTCTAAATCCGATACTAGGTTATTTATCAAAGTATAGGCCACATATTATCGAACTACTTACATTCTTTTTCAAATTAATCTCTTAATAATGCATAATCTACCTTTTACACGTACACATAATATAATCGTAAAGAGGTCAATCCCGTAACGTTATGGGATTTATAGACGATAATGAAGTCAAAATAATAATTTTTAGGATTTTCGTGTATTTCTTTGTATGAAAGTACTGAATCGATTTCAATTAATGTTTTTGTAATTTATTAATTGTATCCTAGGATCTAATCCAAAATACAATTTATCGTGGTTTATTACCTCATGACTACATAACAGAACGATTTTCTTGAACCGGCCGAAACCGCAGAGCAAATGGTCGAAGGTGTGAGAATTTTTTGTGTATGTTTTTCTTTAAATGGCTAAACAGGAGAAAAATTATGATAAAATTTACACAGTTTGCGTCCTGAAGACCGGCATGCATTACATTTTAGTGCAAGAAGTGGTCGGGAAGAAAAATATAGCTGTTTAATGAACAAAAAAAAAGAAAAAAAGCCATACTTATTAAAAAACTAAAATAAACATGAGACATTCAGTCGAAGTGGGCGGTATCGCGGGAAATAAATAGTAAATATTTAATGTGTCACGTTTGGCATGAGGCTTCTGCTGTTGCTGTGCCATATTAAAAATCTTTTCGTAAAATAAAAACAGTTCAACATATCGTAAAGACTAATCTTAAAATTAATTTTCGCTTCTATCCTTCACACATTACCGGCGAGCCGTCGGCCGAGTTTTTCATCTAGCGCCAATGGCTCGGACGAACAAAAAGTGACACTTTTTCTTCCTTTTTCACTTAATTCCGCCGGAGGCCCCGAGGAGGGGATACCTTATTTTGTGAGGTCAGTCGAGGAAGGGGTGGAAAGACAGAGCGTTCGACAAATTGCCTCGGCGCTGCGGCTAATTTACTTTACAAATGTATCGAGGCACAGCACGACGCGAATTTCAATTTCAATTCTTTAATTACTGCCGTATTCGTTTCTTACTTCGACGGCACACGAATACTTAAGCAGAGCGCTGTTTGTTATTACAAAATGTATAAAACGATTTGTTATTGCATAGTACGTATGCATGTGTGTGATATACATTGTTATATGTCAAAAAAATAATCACCACGAAAGCACGGAGAGCACAAAGCTTAATGCTAATGTTGTTCCTGTATTAACCGTTAGCGTTATACGTCTCACAAAAGTTGCTCACGACAGATGGATGATTGATAAAGACAGATAACAGTTCAATGGCAAAACATTTTATATAGCGACTTTACAAAAAGCAAGTCAGAATATTAGAAAAGCCCTTGGCTGGTGGGGTTAACGCAAGATTAATCCCTCACTAGATTTCATACTATATATTTCTACGATGATTAAACATGCAGCGCTTTTAATAATTTAAGACCTAGGATTGGCATTGCATTATGTTATCGAAAATCAATTTTTTTAATAAAATCGATTTTGGTTCCCGTTTTACGTATTCTGATTTTTTTTATTTTTCGTATCCATAACATTTACTCACTACATTTCCCCATATAAAAATGATGTATATACACATAACACGCCTCACAGCCGCAATATCGGCTCCCAACACTTTGCACTGGAAGAACATCAATCATATCTCCCATACATAAGCCCTGCGCATACAAAGTGGCGCCATCCACCCGCATTAATCGGCCTTATACAATACATCGGTGTTCTTTTTTTATTTTATTAATCATATATTTATTATTGATCCTTAACTTTGCTGATTGCCTTCTTTGTACAGATTTTTAATTGCTTAAATATCCGTATATTGATAACAATTGACGTAGATGATTGTACCTTGTATATTATCTACCTCTAATAGATAAATGAAAAGACTAGGTTGTACGTTTATATGTTCCATTTTTAGGTTGCCTTATTCTTTCCACCGATGTGTATGAAATGATTATTGATATGAGCATAAGATTTGGCATCCTTAGTTGTATTATGAAAATTTCTGATTTGGTTTTTAATTGTTGACGGTTGACGGAGGCCGGAACCGAAACTGAGATCAAGATCGGGTTAAGGACGGAAGCGAGACAGGGATGGAATTCGAATCCACGATGAGAATAAAATAAAAAAAAAAACTCTTTTTTACTAAATACAGATATTTTTGTATATGATATTAAAAATTTATAACAGCTCAGATTTCACCAAAGTCATAATTTATAGAGCAGATCCCACGACATGCGCAGTGCGAGGGCGGACGGTGGCCACCATCCATCACACTCCAAACTCGTAACTGCAGCTCTTGACGCATATTCCCTCTATACACGTCTGTTGAAACAAATGACCGAACATCTCACAGTACATCGTAGGTGATATGATCTATATAAGAAATGATTTAATTGTAAAATGTGTCACAGATATTGTAATAGCGGATTGGATATGTGAGCATTTATAATATTTTATTTGTTAATTTGATGAATGTGATGCTCATAATATTAACAAATTATCAAATTAATAGTGTTGTTTTTTTTTTTTAGTTTTTATTTACAACTAGCTGTTGCCCGCGACTTCGTTCGCGAGGCGACGTTCAAAAAGACATGAGAACGGTCCTTCATGTCTAAGTTGTCTTTTAAAAACCTTTAGAAAATTTTAGACGTCCACAAAGCTGGACATATTTTTTTCTCATAGCACTCGCACTGTCAAAAAATCAATCGAACAGTATCTAGGTACTATTTGCCCATACCTATTCAGTATTTCGAGTTAAAGAGAGGGAAGAATTTGAATTTACTCTCTGTTCAATCCATAGGTAATGCAGTGCGATAGATTGTGTCTTGAGTAAAAGACTGCATTACTGCTAATAAAACAGAAAAAGTTTTGTTTAAATCAGTCCATTAGTTTTAGAGTGATGCTTTAACAAACAGACTAATATACAAACATACAGACAAACAGACGAAAAATTTAACAACAGCAGTTTTGGGTTCTTTATTATGTGTATAGTATATACCACTTGATTTTCCGAAAAATATTTAATTTACAGATTTAGCTTTTTTACGATTTTATTATATGTATAGATTTCTCATTTCTATGGATAATGTTTACGACATACGAATTAAAGAAATGGAATATTTTGGCTCTATGTTTTTTTGCCATCTTTTATGTATTCGATTATTTTAAAGAGTCAACATATTCGAACTTTGAAATAAAGAAAAAAAAACGGTCTCAACCGACTGCTTAGATTCTACAACGTTGGCCGAGATCATTAGTCTTTGTCGATATTGAATTTCACGTTTGCGACAATGACAAAGCAAATTACGGCGCCGCGAAGTTTTAATGGAACCCTAAAGGCACACGAACACTTACGCGGCGCACGCGCGCGCTCGTCCCGCGGCCGATGCGCGAATGTGCGATCCAGGAAATCGTATCGTTTTAAATTTTCAGGGGCGCGAGCTCCTCAGACGTCGGAGGCGGGCGTATCTGCCGGAGGCATTACACGAGCCTCTGCGTGCACTCATCGTTCACGAGGGCGAGGGCGGGGGCGGGCGGCCGCGGAGGGCGGGGAGCGGGCTGAATGATGACATGATTTGCTCCCGTTCGCGATATATCGGCGTGTAGGGTAATATTGTGTCGCGGACCGACCCGATAGCCGGGCCGTTCTGACAAAAAATAAGGCCGCCCGTTGGCACGACGACCGCGCGTGCGTTAGGTAGGGCTTCGAGTGACAGATCCTAGATAAATGTTTTTTCGCATTAGATAAGGAGAATACCGTCCAAAAAACTTCATCCGCACTCCTCAAAAAAGGGCCCTCGGCTCGAGTCGGTTTTAAGTATTATTTTAGGGTTGTCGATATTTTACGCACATTTACTTAAAATAATTTCGTTTTTCATACATACAGATCTAGAGGTTAAGGGTGGCCACCGTTATATTTTTTGAGGTCACTGTCAAACGAATGAATATAGTTAACAACCTGCTATGTGTTAGGACACATAACAGTTGTTATTCGTGTCATACACGCAGATAGTTTCACTGAAAACATTTTTGACTTTATAAATAGATAAATAACACCTCATCGGCAAGTTGCACCAAAAGATAGGCAAAATGGTTTTGGAAAAAATCGTAATCAACCAATTAATAAATGTTTCATCTGAACATAGGGTAGGTATTTGATGCGGAATGTAAACATTTCCATGGTATTGTATCTTGCACCAGGTTTCAATCATGTCAGTGCTAAGGCACAGTCTCCCACGATCTATTTATTTCAGATTGAGGGAGGCTTAGATCTTAAGCCCCTACTGTGGTCTAGTGTGGATTGGGGTCCGGGATCGACGGCTTAAAGTGTCCTACGAGGCACGGAGCGAGTATTTACACTGTCTTAGTTAACACTCATCGGTCAATTTGCCCGAGATCGGGATCGAACCCGGTACCTTCTGGTTCGAAGGCAACAACCCTAACTCCTGAGCCAAACCGTTCTGGTACGTTTCCATAGTAGGAAATGTCTAATACTCAATCTGTGTTCTCCAAGGGTATAATTTTCACCTCAATTGTGTGCCACGACATACTCTATACCCTTTCTGTACCCTTTCTATATCCTAATGTTTACGTCCGCGAGCAGTGGCTCAGACTGTATCGACGTAAAGACATTAGCACTCATTGGAACTGAACTCGCTCTTTTAGTATCGCTAATACTGATCGTTAAATAAAAGAACTGTAATACTATTCGGCCGTAAGCCATTATTAACTCTGAAAAAAAAAACTGTTGAAATAAACGCACAACTGTTTTGATCATGACCAACATCCGTTTGATACCACCCGCTTTAATGACTTATGACGGAAGTATTATTAATACGGAGACTGATAGCAATGATTAAATTAAAATGACAATAAACTAACAAAGACTCGCAGCATGGAAGTGTTATCGTATCGGCCACGCGTCCGGCAGGACGACTTCCCGTCGCCGCGGGCTCAGCGGCGCGTGCCCACGCGCCGCCTATTGCGATATGCTACTCTCGAACGGGTTGTATCCATTCTGTTACTTGTAATGTGATATTCAGTCTATGATTACAGTCAGTCACTTTGATATGCTGTGTCGCACAGCACCTTAAGGTCGTCATGTCAGAGTTTCGTCATAACACTGCCGGAAATCGTGCTCCCATAACTGCTACATAAAGTTTTCAGATCTTAAGGCCTTCGCTGGTCCGATATAAGTTACAAGTCGTTATGAAGACTGTCAGGTGTGAAGCAAGCTGTTTAAATCGACTACAGGTTAAAACGTAACCGGTGGATCTGTTCGGTTTAAAGAATTTAACCCATTATTTTCCGATTTGAAAGCAATGTGGCATTCATTCGAGTAACACCACCCATAACTGTACCTGAAATATTTTACAACTGATCGTATAATTAGTTACTAAAATACATGCATCTTAACTGATTCAAATATTTGCAGGCCAATGGTTATAAAGTCTTAAATAACATCGAAAAGGAAAATGAACTCTCTAAACTGAACGTTTTGAAGTGTAATTTCCTTTTTTTGCATTTTTCGTCAACAAAAGCTATAAAATATCTAGAGCTCTGGAAACAACGCGCCATTTACGAGGACGACCCGTGGAGCTCGACTACCCGTGCGTACCCGGTTAATGGTGAGTCGCGTCGTGTCGTCGACAATCGCACCGCACAATCCGCTCGTTAACTGCGTCGAAAAACGAAGGCCCCTCTGAGACATTCGCCGCAAGCGCAAACCGCTGCTGCGGAGTGTTCGCAACAAAACGTAGAAACCTCACAATTACAGTAATTACCGTCTCCGTTACCGCATCGAGGGAAAATTCACGCCCTCGCCCCTCAAACTCGACGTCACAATACGCCGAATGGAAGAAACCCGTGAAAAAGCAAATTAAATTAATTGTGATGTAAACGAGGGTGGGCGCGCCGCGGCGTCCGCCGTGATAGATGGCGCCAGCGAGCGCGACAACCCTTTGCAGGGGCGCGCGCTGGCGGGGCGAGGCGCGAGCGCGGCGACGCGAAGTAGTCTAACGGCTGCACTCGGAAACAATCATTAATTGGTTGCCGTGTGTATATTTAACTAATTGGCAACTTGCATTTCGTTTTTTGAAGTCACCAAAGTAACAAAAGGAACCGTTATAGTTTCGTCCTGTCCATCAAGCCGTTGTAGTACAAAATCAGATTACGTGATGTCTACGTCCATTTGTATTCAACCAAAATACAATTTTTATAGATAATGACTAATAGAGGAATGTGTTCTTGTCGTATTGTTGATCACACTACGGTTACAAGTACTTCTGTTTCAAATTTTGTTAAGGCGAGAGAGAGGTTGCGGCCAAATGCGAATAATGCAACCCAAACTTTTTAAACTCATTGCGTATTTCGCTTTGAAATAAATTATTATCCATATTGAAAACAAATGAACGAAATTGTTTAAAAAAATAGTTGGCAACCCGGTAGAAACGTACTCATCTATTGTTAATTACCCATAATAAAAAATTGCATTTTGATTAAAAATCAGATGGAGATGGTAGAAATCACTATTGGACTATTATTTTTATATCGATTATGATGAAATCGTACAAACAGGTATCATATGTGAAACGCTGTGAAATTACGTAAATAAGAGATGTCTTTGGATTAGGTACTTCATAATTCATTGAACGTTTTTTAGCAAATTTCTCTCTGCGGCGTATGTTTTACGATTTATTAGCTACCAAAGCCGCTAACTTTGTATCCTTCCCCCTCCGCTCAAACTTCTGAAACGCGTGTTTTAACAATGTGAAAAAAAAATTAACAAAATTTTATTTGCAATTTTTTCAGATACTGACCATTTTCAGCTGAAGAAAGTAACAATTTATTTGCGATCTCACATCGGCCCGCATACAAATTTTCCTATAATATGACGCATACCATTCAAATATACAAGTGTACCCATACTGTGTTAGAATTTTTATAATTTATAAGTGTTGCGACATTCGTTTAATATAAACTTAGTTTGATCGCATATTTCACAAAAAACTGGATGATAGCTGTAGGAAAACGCGATGCAACTTCCCCTTGTGAAGATCACTTTGACATATGTTTTGCTTAAAGTATTGACTGTTGTGCAGAGGTTATTGAGTAAAATTTTAAGAACCTAATCCTCTTTAATTTTGGAGTGTTTAACAGGCGGAAAATTATATTGGAAACTGCATAAAATACAAATTCGTAGATCAGTGCGTCAACCGCATATTACGTTTTAGTGCTGACAAGAACACAAACAATTCAATTTAGAACTTCGTTGACTTCAATGAAAAATCACTTCACCATGTTCATATCAATTTCAGACAGACAGGTTTCTGCAATCTTTGGACTTCTTCGTTGATACCATTCATACATGTGGCTAGATTTATGTCATGTTTACGTATATATACAAAAAAATTATAGCAGTTCCTAGCTACGAAACACTAAAGCTACGAACTATTCACTGACTATAATAGAAATAAATAAAAAAAATAACAATATTAAAGATAAAAATTAATAGCATTTAAATTTTTAATTCTTGATCTCAGTAACATCGACCAACAACTTCGACAGAGTGACGTCATTCGTTACTGATCGGTGTTTAATTTAACTTTCAGTTTCACTCAGTGTATAACTAACATTTTATTTATAAACGTAATGTACTTCAAATAAACTGTTGACTACTGCAGTTTTTAGATAGTTTTTAATTGAAACACTAGTATGAAATTGAAGTTTTATGTAAACTTACGGGCATTCAATTGACTCTGGCGGCTACTTCTACCGTCTTCTTTTAAAATGACATTTAGTAGAAAGTCACTGTAAAATAAAATTTTCGTCTCACACCTATTAACGTTCTTTTAATGAGTTTCAGCACTAACAACCGTTAAAAGAAGACGTGAAACGTAAATTTTATTATAAAATTGACTCTTTGCTAAATGTCAGTTCAAAAGGAGACAGACGGTGGAAGAGGCTCTGAATGTGACACTTCTTTAAATTTCCGATAAGATGTAACAAGCGAAGCGTTAAGTTTTAAGTAAACTATTAAGGCAAACGGCAAAGGCAACATTGTATTTGTGTGATTTTCAAAGGAGTTGCATTTATAATTTTTTTCTGAATAAAGTAATATATTAAAAATACCGAACTGAAAAACGCTAATTAAATGATTGGGTACATTTGACGCCTTATAAAAATTAACAATTGCTTCTAACGGACGAAAGCGTACATAGCTCAATATTTTTAATACTATGTAATCTGTATCTGAGCTCGATTAGTACAAATAATTGTTCCTGCAATAAGTGTTAATTAAAATTTTTATCCTTAGCGATTTTTCCATTTCAGTGAAATTCAGTGTAACAAATGATAAAAACGGCACCAGTTCGAGTTAGGATTCCGTATCGAAGTTCATATACAATGAATCAATTGACACACACAGATGTAAATGATAATTGCAATTTTACAAACTCAAATGCTAGGAAGCAGTAAAAATTATGTATTTACTTATTATTTTCGAACCTATGAAAGTTGAGATCTTAATTTTAACCTTCAAGTAATACGTATCACACTTGAAGATTAAAGGGAATGTAACATTTTCCTCGTATTTGCATATAAGCGAAAAAATAATTCCACTCGAATTTAAATACATCAAATGTAATATTTTAAATAGATGCCTTTTGAAACATTAAGGCAAGCTTTTTCAAACGGGAAAAATAATAATTTAAGAAATATAAGTTATTGTGTTTATATATACGTTTGCATAAAATTTCGAAAACGAGCTTCTGTGGGAACAAGCATTGACAAATAAATATATTTTAGTAATTAAGAAAAATCGCTGCGTACAGACGGGCATGAAAACCTCTTCACCGAGGCACCTTTGGTCTTCTGTCACAGGAACCCCTAGAAACACAATAAATAACCCATTAAAATTTCAGAACATTTTCACAGCGTTAATTATAGCTAGTAAAACGTTTTACAACTACAGTCTCGCAATCAAGTGCTAAGGTAAACGATACCTATGTTTGATTACGATCAAGGGATTAATCGCCCTTTGTGAAAACTGTATATATCGTTTGACTTTTAAATCTCCAATTAATGCTAAACAATTTCGCCGGAACGACGGCGGGGCGCGGGGAATTCGTGTTGCCGATAAACATCCCGCGGGATAGCGGTAGGTGTGAGCGATTATAATGTTTACAGTGAAAACGAGACGTTCGAGCCGCAGCAGCCCGCGCGGGCGGGAGCGGCGTCAGGTTTACAGCGGTCTATTTCGGCCGCCGTGGCCGATAGCGTTCTCATGGATTTATGCATGGTCCAGGCGGCTGGATCCGAGAATCGCGGCGGGTCCGCCGGCTCGAATGGATTGATGTTTATGGATGTTGCGTGAACGTTCCGTGACGATAATACTGAATTCTGTTACGTGATTCGTTGATTTATTTGACATATTCGTCGGTAAATCGACGGTGCCATCTTTGTTTTTTTTTTTGTCTGAAACAGTTGCTTGGATTCCAGCACTTCACGTTTTCCGACGCTATAAGACTGTTCTACAACGACGTGGCTTTTTTTTACACTTACAGTAGTTTCGAGGGGCAAACGAACAGGCAAACCGCCAAAAAGTAGATGGTCACCGCCACCCGTCAGCATCCGCAATCTCAGAGGAATCACCAGCGAGCTGCTGGTCTCTTGGATGTTTGGTGGAGGGGGCCGTGAAATAACGGAAAAGGAATGGGCCGCAAGAAATCCCACCTACCGGACGAAAGGCAACAGCGAAATTGTTATTTCACGTCTGAATTCTGTGAGATATCTCACCGATTAACTTGGCTCATTTTCGTGCTGCAGCCACGTGAACTACAGCATAAGTCTATCACAAACGAGTGAATAAATATTGATAAACTAGCTGTTTGCGTGGACTACAGAATTGCCGTTCAGATTTTTTAAATAAATAAAGTAAAACTTTACTTGGGTATTTTATTTATGGCATCAGTAATAATACTTTTTGGTATTTTTCCTAACTTGAAAAAACATATTTTATTTATATCAAGACCTCTTTATACATAAAAATAATACACTTTAATGCTTGTAGTGGATCATTCTTAGCTATCGCGGACTCTTCTTTGTAGATCTTTTTAAGATCTACAATTGTGTGGCACATTGATTTGGTATATCTCATACGGTACACTCAGCATACGCCATGCAATCGCCCCAAAAGGGTTTATTTTACAACTTGATTCACCACCATCGTCACTCTTTATTTCTTACGTTACTTTATGTAACAAAGTATATATATATCCTATAATTTAGCCAGAGAGCATAATTATGAATTATGAAAAAATAAATAAATATAAGTAGTTTTCTTGAGAAAAGGACATAAACGAACAGACAGATGGAGAGTCGTTGTGTTTTATAATATGTATCGATGTGAACTTTTCCGCTTATGTCAATTAATATTGTCTTTTGCACGCTTAGACGCTACATATTGTATATTGTAGAAGAATTACATCTCAAGACGTCGATACTGTAATTCTTTATTCTTACCCCAGTTAATGCTGAACATTAGCAAGCAGATTTAAATAAATGTATGTAAACTTGTCGGGAAATATCACTGATATATTAGTAAATAACATCAATTGTAATTGCACACGAAAAAAAAAATTATCTCGTACGTTTCTTTTATTTTTCATTGATGTACTGTACTTAGATAGAAAATAAAATTACAGTTTTTTTTTTTTCGTGCACCAATTGTAATGCAACAAACACTAATTGTTATATGAAACTTGCCATAATACATCAATGTAAACCGCATTCAAATCGGTTAATCCGTTTCTAAGATTAACGTGTACAAACGCACGGGCAAACAATTTTTGGCCTCGATAACATAGTACTAAGTACATGCATTGTTTCTTGAAGAAATATTTGATGTGCAGACACGGCCCGTTAACGATTTTATTATATGTATAGACATTATGTAATATGAAATATATTTATGAAACATCTATTAATTCTAGAGTACATTTAGCATGAAATAAATTGTTATTTATGAATATACGCAATAATTAATGTTAAAGGAAAATGTTAGGTACTTTAAGTTTGATTAATCTGCTTTAATTTAACGATATAAGTAATTCACAAATTTTGTATAAGTCAAGGTTTCAATAATAATTCTCGTAAGCATGTCGCAATCTTTGACATTTTGTTTGTTAATCATAATAAGTGACTAAGAAGACTATCTACACCAGCATTGATGAACGAAGAAGGGATTTCAGAAGAATCGCAAGTGAGAAGTATGTCCGTACCACGGTTACTCACTCAACCTGGGTGTGATGTGTGCACTCGCCGCTCAGCCCATCACAACCTCCTTGAGTGAGCGACCGCGGCGGGCGGGCTGCGCGCGCGCGACCGGAAGTTGCTGTACAGCAAGGTGGTGAAAATAATACATTTTGTACTGTTGTCCTATTTTGTCCTTGAGCCAACTGCAACGGTCATAAATGTCATTCTGTTTGCGTTTTGGGTATAACGTGTTACAAATTGCAAAGTTCGCATTAACAGTGTATGCCAAAGTTTAAGGAACATAAATATATGATGAAATGTACACGTAATCACTTTTTTTGAAAACGTTGTAAAAATTTTCACTGTATTTTTAAAATTTTATTGATTAAAGTTTCCAGTTTGAATCTAGCAAATGTCGATGTTTCTAATGTTTCCTTTAGATCAAATTAACGTTAAAATATATCTGTGATTTCAATATTGTTTAGTATCCCAAATCACTATAATTCCAATTATATATTTGTTATCATGATATATATATATATATATATATATATATATATATATATATATATATAAATGATCTTTATATAATAATCCAAATATATATCCAAAGTAAAACTGATAACATCTAAATAACAATTACTAAATAAACTACAAAAATGCATATCTTAAAAGTTTTATAAAGCATTTTTAATTTTTTAAATTAACGCGATTTAAGAATAAGGAATTGTAAAATTCCTTAGAATCTTAGGCAATGGTGAAATAGGCTCTAAACCTATTTCACCGTCTCCTTTTATACTGATATTTAACAAAAAGTCACTTTTAAAATAGAATTTGTGTTCCACGTTCTCATTTTAACGGTCTTTCGGGCTAAAACCCGATAGAAGGAAGACGTGGAACGCAAAATTAATTTTAATAGTGTCTTTTACTCAAAAGTGAGTTTAAAAGGAGGAGGTGGAAGAGACCCTTGATCAAGTTGACCGGTATTTTTAATACCTCATTAACCTCAAAAAGGTACCAGCATCAGCACAACAGGACATGCCGTCGTCGTCGTCGTCTCGTTGCATTGTCTCCATCGGGCGCAGCGTATTGTCCGGCGCTTCAGTGCATCGCAAACACCAGATACGCGGCGTCGTAATAAACGATTTCCGTCCGCAGAGTGTACGAGATATTGATAGCGAAACCATCGCGCCGCTGACGGGCGAAAATAGAAACACCTCCGGCGTACGTACGGACGTACAGAAACCAGGCACGTCCATCGCGTGATTTATACCGCCTTCGGCCGCCGCACCGGCGCTTTACGACACCTGCCACGTGGCGCACGCGCTGCTCTATCAAAACGGCCGATCGACAAATTCCGAGCTTGCTGTAGAGCGGTTTATATAAAATGGTATAGAAATTTGCCAACAAGATGTTTCTAACCGACATTTTCTATATTCTATTAAGTTGTATTCTCTACAAAAAATATTAACTAATATAGTAATATTCCACACAAACTCTATGTTATATAAAATGTAACATAGAGTTTGTCCGGAATAATTTGTAAAAATAAATTAACCTATTCCGATAACTTTAGCCATCAATTAAGATTTATTTACGCCCTCAGAAATACATTTTTTATCACAATAACTATATGGTTACTGTGATAAAAATAATCATATGGGCGTCTTATTATAGCAATTCATAAAACCGTATGACGTAGCTATTAGCCTACCTATTATGTGCTGTTACATTCAACGACTGTTACAATTGCTATGGACGTAAGACGATACTTGCTATGAAATCATGATCTGTATATTGACACAATTGTGCCCGAGCGCAACCGCAGTGAACTAACTTCTATTAGAAAAGCAAGTACTATTATTATTCTGTGGGATTTGTTGCATCTGGTCTATTTATAATCTAAAAATATTCTACAATACAATAAAAAATTGGTGTATATGCACCATATAGTTATCTAATTTATGGCTGTTTCTAAAGAAATGTTGAGAAAACATACATTACTGTTTTGATTTTTTTTTTTTTTTGTAGTTTCCGTAATTCTGCATTTTAAAGATTATCACATATCTGTATGGGCATCATTTTTTCCAAAAAAAAAAAACTGGTATTTTTGTTATTTAACTTGTGGTAATTCTTTACACTTAGATCGTCTTATTGTTAATAAATGTTTGAATTACCTTTTGCTTACGAGAAAACTTTAGTGACAAAATTAGCCACGTTTTTATTACAAAATTAATACATTACTTTCATACGTCCTACATTAGAATCTTGTGGCATTTTTACAAAAAATAGTGTTTTAAAATATTCAGATTTGAACCAATTCTAATACGTAAGATCTTCATCAAAAATGTCTAATAAATTTTTGACTCTAAATGTTAAATTTAGAAACGGAAACCCTTCCCGCTTTTAGCATTATTCAGAAACTGCACTCTTTGCAGTCGGAAGGCAAAGTGGAAATGCAATTTAACTGGCAATACAATATATTAAATACGTATTAACGCGAACATAGGAGCTGCACAATAACGCAGATTCTGGCAACTCTAGTATGCGCCGAGGCTGCCAGGAGGCACATGTGCCGTCGGGAAGACATCCCGGTGCCCTATCGCCCGCGGGCAACGCCCCCGCCGCCCCCGCCATCCCGGCCGCTTAACGCGCTAACGCAGCTGTGCGAATTCAGTCGTTAGGCGCTACATAATAGGATTTCGCACGCTACGACAAGTCGATGTTTATCGGACAATAGCTTAACTAAACTATGTAGCCTTGGCTGAATAGCATATGTTCAAGTCGCAGTATATAACTTTATGTAATCGCACCATAAAACTGTGACAAAGCGCGCTGTCAAATACGTAGGAATGTAAACGTCTGAATGTACGAACAGGTGATGAACATAATCTGATTACAATTTACGCTATTGAACGAGACGTCAATTCAAGTACTAAGTGTGCATTCTGTAGTAATTAAATCACGGCCGGCGACGATTTACGCCTTAGTGTAACAATTATATTACGTTGCAGGACCGACTTCGCACGCGGCTCCACCCGCGCGGACTCAGAACGAGTTCTTTCGTGTTTTCCGTCGACCATGATCCCGTTATCGATCCTGGTCTTCGTTCCCATTGGGGTCCCATTCTTGAATCCTGATTTGGTCTTTGAATCGACTCTAATGAAATTATCTTGAACGAAAAGACCGCTATTTTTTTTATTATGAAACGATCTCAGTCGCACTCTTGATCCCGATCTCGGTTACAATTACGATCCAAATGCGGATCGATGTTGAACTTTACTTTCCCTTTAACATTGGTGTTGCCATTAACCATTCGGCATAAGTAAAGAATTCGTTCTACGTTCACGCGAGCGAAGGCTCAATCAAAAACTATTTTTTTTTTTTTATAAATCATATTCTACATTTATTCTAAAATGTAAGGTATATTACTGTAAAATGTCATTAAAATACGTTTAGTAATTTTTGCGTGATTGAGTAACACATGTTCAAACATACAAATTTTCACATTTATAATATTAATTAAATTAAAAATGCCTTATATTAACCGCTAACTATTATATTAAATTTATTTGTAGTAGAGCCATACTTAGCTATGGCACCATAGTAGTATTCTGTGAGTACCATGGTATTCTGAGATTGTGGCACAGAATAGAGACGTGAAGTAGCAGATTCTGCTGTTGGGTTTCGTTCAGTGAGCGAGAGTTCCGATGGCTCGCGCTTCCTCCTTAATCCCGATCTCCCTCCATTAGATATCCCATTCCCTCCCAGGAGACCAGCAACGCTCTGGCGACGTCTCTGAAGCTGTGAGTGTCTATAAATGGCGGCGACCATCTACTATTCCGATGGCTCGCCTACTCGTTTGCCCTCTCGGTTATGGTATAAAAAAATAACTTCACTTTAATTTGAGTCAAACACAAACTTTTTACAATCAAAACTCTCCTACTCTTAACTGTTTCAAATATGTAATACAAGCTTTTCACTCGCGGCTTCGCCCGCATGGACATAGAATAAGTTACTCCATTCATTATGTCGATCGGTTTTGTTGTCAATGCCAGTCGTAGTTCTGCTCTCAATTCCTATCCCGGTACTACTGCTAATTCTGTCCCCCGTCAAGCTTTTGACGCTCCACGCTCGATTTCTATCTGGATTCCGCCCTTGATTCTGTATCCTGTGTCACTTCCAATGAGATTCCGCTACCGTTCCATTCCGCTATATGGAATTTTTAATGTGCCATCGCAGTTTATGTACCAAAAACGTAAAAAAATAGATTTTTTTTAATGAAATTAGTGATATATATAATTTCAATTTTAGAAATAAAAATAAAATGTTTTTACACGTTAGTGACTACATAAGGTTGCGTACTCGTTTAGGGGGCCCTGCATGTATGCGGATGTTCAATAAGATTTTGAGGACATATAAAATTCACTTTTATACAAATTTAAAGTCTTTATTATGCAAACATTTTACAAAAAAAAAGGTATTATACAATGTTTAAATATTTAGAGGATAAATGGACATACAGCTCGACTTCCTGGAGTTTTGATTTTCTTGCATTAGTTTTATATATGAATGATCCTATAAATAAATCCTATAAAATTTTGGTTTGAAAAGAGCTACACTCAAGTTTCTTGCTCGTTCTCCTTAAAAATAACTAACTGCCTTACAAACGAGGAACGATAAGAGGACGAAAAATAGAGAAAGGACGATAAGAGAAAGGGAGCACAAGAGAAAAGTCTGTACATTGAGGGTGTGTATGAAAAATGGAAAGGGAACGATAAGAGAAATTTTTCCATATAAAAAATAAAAGAACACATTCTATGCTACATGGGGGAATCCGTGTGCGGAAAGCTGTTAAAAAATGTATAACCTCGTATAAACAAAAAATGATTTATTTGAAACAAGCGTCTATGAAAAATTGTTGAAAGAGTATTTGAATCTATAAAACGCTATAAAACGACTAATGTCCTAACAATGAAAGGGCTAATATGTGAAAACGCTTTATAATTTTAATAGGTGTTTCGCAAAAAGTTTGTGCGGAGATTAAAACGGAATAAAACACATTTTGACAATAACTTCTCATAGGTTTTGCATTGAGTTCACCTACGTAAATGAAATTCATATCGCATATTCAGCACTGACACCTTCATAATACTAGCAAATTTTCCTGATATGATTTTAATTATTTGATAATTAATAACAATATGTTTTTTAAGTTTAACGCAGGCTTGTTTGTTCAATTTTTTTTCTTTGTTTATAATATAAGCAATAAAACACTTGTTTTTGTTTATTATGTTTATCGGTAAACACAGATCTAATTGCATAGAGTTCAATCGCCGCATCGGCATCCGGCCGTCGTCGGCTGCCGAACTTCTTGTTCTTGATCAATGAAGCCACTTAATCTATAACCCCAGCTGGAGAGTATGACGACCGAATGACCAACATTTATTGACTCTTGGTCTCATTGTATATATACACGCTAGCTTTCGCCCGCGACTCCGCCCGCTTGAACGTAGTTTCAATGAAACTTACCCTATTTTTTAAGTTATACCTCCAGCGAGATATCTGTAAAAAGCACATTCGATTCCGTGCAGCAGTTTCTGGATGATGTGCGAACAGATAAACACACAGACAGACAAAAATTCTAAAAAAATATATTCTTTTGGCTCCTATTGCACTTATAGACCCTACTATTCATAAAAATGTAAATCACACACCAAAATAAATACCATTTTCGTAAATGATGTCCCAAAAAAAAACTCAATAACAACATCCATATTGATTTTTAGGTTTATTTGCACCCCCGAAGAATTAGAAATAAAAAAATCTAAAGCTACGTATTTGCTTATTTGTTTTTAAAGTATTTTTACGAAGTTTGTTTATTTAATATTGAACCTTTGAACCCCCATTTTACCTATTTAGGGGTTCAATTTCGATATTGCTTACTTTGTTTCTTTTCTGACTTTTCTAGGAAATTCCTGCGCAAAATGTTAGCTTTCTAGATCCAAGCGTTTGTATTGGGTGTTGACGAGTCGGCGAGTCAGTCAGTCAGAACTTTTCTTTTTATATACATGTTGCATATTTGGACAATGAAAATACTTCTGATGTATAAATAAACGCGCGGTCCTATCTCTTTATATGATTTGGCGCAATCTTCTTCGACCATTGCTAAGAATCAGACGCGTAAGCGATGCCTGACTTTTGGCTAATACCCACCGTCACTGGGAGACTTCACAACCGCATTCGACTGGGGCTAATCGTGAAAGTTCGTAGACTTTTATTGAGTTTTGGTTTCATTTGAACCGACATCGTTCTCAGCGTTCCGTACCGAGATCGCAAAAGCGGGATCATTCGTGTAGTTACTTTAGTTTGTTACGA
>BGZK01003900.1:0-18261 GCA_005406025.1 Eumeta japonica
ATCTACTGCGACTTTTGATCTAGAGTTTCTTTTAGTACATTGTTTGTCGTTTCCATTGCTGCCTTGAAAAGTGTTTTCGTTTAGCGGACTAACGCTGCGGCTTCTCGATTTTTGAACATCTTTGTATATTTTCTCAACTTCTGTGTGTATATGGGGAACTTCTGTCGATGCAGTGGAAACTTCCGACGGCGCAATGGGAACTTCAGTCGATGCATTGGTAACATCTAATGGAGTACTGATAACGTCCGTACCCGTGTCGAGAACTGTATCCGTCGTGCTGTTAAAAATCGGATGATGCATTTGGACTGTGAGACCCAGACCTTGGTATGCTAGATCTGTCAATAGTTTCGTGAACAACATTTTTGGGACTTTGAGATAGAACTTTATGTTCTCTAGTTTCGTCCAAATTTTTTTCAATAGTCTCAGATCTACAATCATCTGAATCCCGCTCTTCAGCAGTATTGGATACCGGCGTACAATTTTCAGTAGTATTTACGACAGACTCCACTTCATCACTTCGGCCTTAAAACAAAAGTTTAGAATTTTTCTTTATTTAAGCCTTGGAATCCTAACCTCAATTTTAGAAAACTTTATTTCTAGTTACCACCAAATAAACTTACCACTTTCCACGGACATTTTAGTTGTAGCTTATTAAAAGCAAGCCGATAGAGCCGAAAGTGTTATTTATTCAGAAAATTAACTAGCTTCAAGAAAATATATATTTAAAGCAAAATAATATTAAAAAGCTTGAAGATTAAAAATGTTATTGCTACTTATACTTTTTCACAAACATAAGATGAAGCCGACTAACAAAGCCGCCGATGAAATTTTTTTCTCCGCCAGCTAAGGATGAGAGCAAATATCGATATATCAACATGTCGGTATTTATCTCTACATCCACACATTTGAATTCTTGCTTTCAAGATTTTTATATCTATGTAGTTAAAAACAAAATAAAACACCAGATAAGCTTTAAAGTTGTGATTGCTATTTTTTATTTAAATTAATCTTGCTTAAATATTATATCTTGCTACATGAGAATTAATATCGGATGAAGACACTACATAAATTAGTTGTAATATGACTTGTGCTTACACAGCAGTTTTATTAATACTACACGAAATCTAATAAATTTCTACTGAAAATGAAAAATAAAAAATATTTCGTTTACGTTACTAGTTGTTGACGTATTAATTCGTATATTTCTTTTAAGCAAAAACATCAGGCTGAAAATGAATAATTTGTTTATTAATTTTAAATCAAAATGGAAAAAGAACCCAAATTTGAATTTTGTGTATATCCAGAAGTTGCTGTGAAAAGAAAATATTGGTGGCTATTCTGAAAACCGTGTGTGTAGGTTTATATCGAAACCAAAAAGCAATATTTCAAAAACATCGACAAAATTGTTATTGTATTAAACAAAATTTACCTTACTAATGAGAGTGTTACACATATTCAAACATCGCATTAATTTGTTATTGTTAAAAAGCAAAATTATTAGAAGTTAAACTTAACACCTTAAGTGATTGTCTTCTTGCTTTCTTGATTCTTAGGCTGCAAAGTTTTAATTTTTTGCTTTGCTTACAAAAATTTTCGCGGCATTTCTAATGTAAATATTTTTGTTAAAAAGGTAAAGATATCATGTGAATTTTCTCTGGTATTTTAAAATGTAAATGGAATTTCATACATAACATATAAATTATGCATTTTGCTTTTATAATTTTCGTTTTGTTTTTTATTTTGACGTTTTAAGAGCGAATTCACCGCTTACCTCCCAATTAATTCACATGTCGATGTCGAGTGATATCGTGGGACAGGCAGTACATTATGAATATGAAATCTAGGCGAAATCATTAGAAGATAGCACTTGTAGCGCATTTTTTATTAGCTGCTTGTCTGACAAACTGTCATTCTCCTTGTATTTCTTTTAACATATTAGTTCAGACGCAAATTAAGCTATTTTCCGGACAATAACTTAAGGAAGGACAAATTCTCATCAAGTTTGTATCAAGCCTTAAAATTGTAACTGTATTAATATAAACAATTTTTTTAACCTTGGTATTTACAATTTGATTGTGCACCAACCGTCAGTCAACAAAAGGAAAAGGAAAGAAAACATATGTAGTTACACTAATTTTTAATAATCATGTGGTGTGGACTTTACATAATCTATTGAGATTGTATGAAATCATTTTGCCCTACGTGAACGTCAAATAATCTCCTGCACATGTTTAATATTTCATTAGACAAAAATTATCGAAATACTTCAATCATCAACGCTGTTCTTGTGCTGCAAAATATGTAGTACATTTGTGTTTATATGTAAAATTGCACATCATCAATTTTAAAATAAAATTCTCGTTTTGAAATGTGCAATAATCCATAAAATTAACGACACAATTATTAAATACACAGTGAATTTGCTTTTAATTAACTTTTATAAATAGACCAAACACTTGCAATTGTGTGATAACAAAATGTTGCCCTACCGAGGTATACCAGCTGGCTATGAAGACGACGAAGATAATTTTGAGTTTATGATGCATTCCACACAAAATTTAAAAATTACTGTGGTACCTGATATAACCACAGCTGCTGGATTGGAAGGGAAAAATTTTGATAGCGATATAAATCCAGAAATGGAGCGCTGGTTCGAAGACTTTCGAGAAACATACAACAAATGTAAGTACTTACGATTGTATGTATGTATATACATACTTACATACATATATTTGTATTTAAGTAGTTTTTGTGTCTTATTATGAATCCCCATTGAATTTTACAAGCTTCTGATTTTAGAATGCAACATTAAAAAAAATATTCATGTATGTATGTGATATGTACATAATAATGGAAGGAATTTATTCATACGGAAGCATTCTGAGTGCATGATGTTTTCCTATTTCTTTAAAATGGTTTAATTTGTCTGTTCCAAAGAACTAAATAATTTCTCTGTTATTACCTTTGGAAAAGTCGTTGGAAAAAGGAAATTGTATATTTTAGTTAACAACATAGGTACATATGTATGTATATGTTAATTTGGGTTATGACATGCACTTATACCATTCATAATGACGTCGTAGCTATTTAAGAGGAAGGCAATTGGTGGACTATTACATTTCTTTGATAAATTAAACCGAATTTGACCGTGTTTATTAAAACTTATGTTTCAACATACTTAAGTGCATGCATACGTACATATGCATGTTCATTGAGCAAATATACATGTTTGCGTTCATTCGAATGTACATACATATGCATTTGTTCAAATATTTCTATCAACCATAATTATAACTTTAATTTTAATTTTTAATTTTAACAAATTTCCGGTAAGAATTTGCATACTGTCCGTCTCATTTACTGGACTTTGTATGGGATTGAATCAGAAAACCTTTTTATTTACAATCTATTTTACAATATTTAATAAAATCGATAAACTAAATTTACAGTTACAGTTATAAAATTACAGTAAGCTTAATGCACTGTTTTAGCAAACAATAAAAAAATATATTACTAAATTAATGCTATTTGCATATTTAAAAAGACTATTTTCTATATTCGGAATCTAAAATATATAGTCTATTAAGTCATCTAATATCATTTGTTTTTTCCAGCAGAGAAATTGTAATTTATTGAAATGATTACTAAGTCGATTAAGAACAAAAGGAGTTTTTAGGTCTCTGTGAATTTGTTTGTTGGTCACCCATGGTGCAATTGTCTATTAACATTATTGTTTTTGATACAATACGTTGCAATATCTCAAAGTTTAAATATTTTGTTGCATCCCTCAGATTGAACCCATAGGTCCACACTAGTTTTAAAATAACTTAATCTTGTTTCGATATTAAGTTGGACTATACCCAAATAACTAGTACATTTTTTTGTTGGCCTTAATGTAATCCTTCCAACTGAGACGTTTGTCAAGATTTATTCCTAGATATATTACGCATTTTTTGTTTTTTTTTGGTATTTTTAAGTAGTTTAAACGTAACGGTTGGCACTATTCGTAAAGTAAATGTGATATGCTTTCATTTATCTGTATTAGTTTAGATATGCAATTGGCAAACCACTGTTGTAAAACAATAATCAAAGATTCATTTCAGGTAGCTAGTGTAACATTTGTTGTAGGCATGTCGAAAGTATAAATGCTTTAACCTTAAGAACACTAATAAAAATGTTTGTGAACAAAAATAATAAATACATATAATGATGTGTTTCGACTAATACAATTATGTATATAGAACCAGCGAAGTTCTTTGGAACATGAATCTTTCATTATATCGACGAAATGTCTTGAAAGTTAAGGCTTATAATTCCATCGCGACGCCATCTTGATACAAAATTCATATTAAATTGATTGCCAGATTTTGGAGGCAAAAAGAGCACATTCGGATTAAAAAGAATACATGTATGTAAATAACAATAGAAACTCAACAAATATATTTATAGGCATTTTTAAAAATTTTAATTTTTCTTTTCATTCTATAAATAAAATGTACAAAAAGAGCAAAGTAATTTTTTAATTAAAAGAGTGCGTCTACGCCTACGTCACAACTCTTAATTTTGTGAATTTTGACAAAGTATGTTTAAAAACTTTGATCGTGTAACAACTGTGTAAAGTAATTTTAAGATTTTTTTATAGATCGGAAAGTGGATGGGAGAATTACCTACAAAATATCTTAATCTTTATTAAAAAAATCAAAGCTAAATCTAAAAGAGTAAAAAATTACAAACCCACAATAGTATGTATGAATGTATGTATATATACATAGATAATAGATGTGAGCAAAATTTTGGCAACAAAATACCTTTAATTGAAAATTGGTTTTTAATCCGTATGTTGTTTTCCACCAACAAAACATACTGTGTAAGGGTATATATAAGTTTGTGGATTCCGTTTGTAATTTTTCAATATTGGACCCTACCTAGTATATATATTCTTGATCAGCGTTAATAGAAAATTTATTTGAGCGGAATGTCCGTCTGTCCGTCTGTGAGTTGTTGAAATCAAGTTTCTGAGAAAACTATTTCGATACTGAAAATACAAGAATAGATGTCTGAAGGCAAAAGAAAAAATTTTTTTGGGCATCGGTCCATATATTGCCGATATATAAACCGATTTCTCAAGAAATTAAACTTATTGGTTCAAAAATAAACCATAGTAGTGAAATATAGATTATTTTAAGAAAAATTTTTTTTTTTTTAATATTGGTCCATATATAGCCGAGATATAGCGAAAACCGATTTCTCAAGAAACTGGACTTTTTGGTAAAAATGAACACTTTTTGGTACCGAAAATACGTTAGTTTTGTGAAGGGTATTTAAGATTCGGCCCAGCCGAATATAGCTTTCTTATTTGTTATTATTTATAGTTATTTTTAGCCGTAAGTTTAGTCTCAACTACCATTCTTTTTTATTATTGTGAAATATGGTGGTGCCGAGGGCAAGTACCTTATTCTTTAGTGATTGTACAAAAATATAATAAGGTTGGTATTGTGGAACTATAATAGTCATTAATTCAAAACATTATTGTTTTACATCATTAATTTATTTTTAATTATTCGAACTGCTCATTTTAATTTTATAATTATTTGAATTTTAAGCGAGTTTAAATTCTGAGTTTTTCCTTCAATTAAGAAGGATTTTTTTGTGATAAATTATGGCGATTGATACGTTCTTAAAGAAGACAAGAAAAGTAAAAATATAGTTTTACGTTTTTTTATAATGTCACCTTTCTTCTTTTTTAATGTATGTTGTTTCAAAGCCTCAAATAAACTTAACTTATAATTAAATTAATGTATAAATTTTAATTTTGATGAGCAAATATGTATGTTGATTACAAAGAAATTTTTTCTATTACTCATTGTTTTGGTAAACACTTTATTAAAATATTGTAAAAATGCATTTTTACGCTCAATCGCAACATTAAACTTCAGCCTGATTAAAGTACATTAAATTTAATGAGGTAAGAACTTGCGTTTTATGGTAATATTTTCAATAGTTTGTAGAGCGAAACATTGTTGGATGGAAAAAGACTCATTCAGAAACAAAGAAAAAATTGTATAAATTTATAGCTAATGCGCTTCACCGATCCAAAATGTTCGGACTTTAATGCTCTCAAGCCCTCAAAAATTCATAGGAAAGAATAGCTCACAAAGTTCGATTGCTTGGAAAAAAAAAAAAAATTGCAGAAGAGGAAATAATTTGCATAAAATCACAAGTCATGGTGTGAATCAAAGGTATCAACAAATGGCATGATATTCTCTGGAGCGATGAAACCAAGATACATTTATTTGGAAATGACGCAGGAATCTTAGAAAGAATTCGACGCATGTCACACAACAAACAACTATTAAATACGAAGTCGGGTTTGGGTTGTTTTATTGAATGGTGCATGCCATATTCGCCTTATTTCAGAAACAATGGCCAAGGAAGTATACAAAGTAAACTTAAATAAGGCATTCTGTTAGATCTTTCAACATGATGTCTCCAAACACTCTTCCAGATTATGAAGTTCTTGGTTTCGTGAAAATAACATTCGCCTATTGGCCAAACCAATAGCCGAATGTAGATACAAACTCAAACGAAAATCTTTAGGGAGAAAATATAAAAAATAAAATCGAACTGTGGCTAAAAGTTCAAGAAATATGGTACAACACGCCAGTTGTCTGTCCAAGAGAATCAATAATGTACTAAAAAATAGTGGTGGACATTTTTTAGTTTTTCTTTAACTGTAGCTATTTTTATAATTAAATGAATTTTGTTTTTTTTTGTTGCTAACTTTTGTATGTAGTTTTAGTTCTAATTTAATTTTATTGTTTTTTACTTTTATACTTAATTTAATAATTAATTAATTATTTTATTGTACTTTTATTCAGGCTCAAGTTCATTTCTATATAAATTGTACTCGATTTTAAACAAAGACAAACATTAGCTGGGAACAATAGCCGTTTCCTGAAGATAATTTTTAAAATAAAAATAGTGAATTGTAATGCAGATTATACACACCTTTGAGGTGGGAAACCTTCACCCAGATGAATATAGAAAATAATAATAATTGAATGTGTTTGAGTTTAGACAAAGTATATACAACAATCTGGGTGACGTAAGTGGTTTGAGTGTCGCTACAGAATACAAGATTTCTTGGGTTCGAATTCGAGTGCTGATGAGTATCGTGGCGGATATGAAACAGCCAGCTGTACCCCAGCTAATGTTGTTTTTCTTTATTTAAAATGAAAGAAATGAATTTAAGCTTCAATAAAAAGTAAACTTTAATACATATAAATTTAATAATTATTTTTTTTTTCATACAAATATTGAAAATACAAATTTTTAAGAAAAAATTATAGTAGTACCTATTTTATTGACCACATGTGTATACAATATTGCTGAACATTCGAAAAATATTATAAATAATGTATACGTAAATCAAATTTCCATTAAAAATTTCTGTCTAGCACTCTCAAATTCTATGAAATTTGTTTAAGGTAAACGTACTCCTGCTACACAACATCAGCTAAAATTAGTTCTTACCAGAGATGCTCAACCCTTGCTTCTGGCATTGAAACTATTTTGCCTCTAGTCCAGGTTGCAATTATTTAAAAAACAAAAACTTGGCTCTATTTAGTAAGTTTTGCATTTACTTGTAGTGTTATTAAAATTTTGTGCTAAAAAGTTTATTTTAGTACTTGAAACTGTTTGCGAACTTTATAAGCAGCATCCTACCATAGAAGCGTCTTGTGATGACAACACTCGAATGGTGGCTTTTAATTTTGTTAAAACTTGTGGCATAGTGCCACTCTACAAGGCTGTGACGGAAACTTATCAATTACAAAAGATTCAGCAACATTTGATACCAAAACTGCAAGCTCTTCTTGCTGAAGGATTCTATAAAGATGTACTACAATCACTTTCAACATTTAAGCAAAATATTCATAGATTTTGTTTTAGGTTGCATATTGGTCGATTTATTTAAATGTTACACACATTTTTGGGTTATTTGATCTCATATTTCCATTAATATTACAAGAAAAAATATCTTTAGCCGAGGAATATTTAAAAGTGGCCCATGAGCTTCAGTTGCCTACAGTACAATTTTTAGACACTTTATTGGATCGGAAAAAGACTGTTTATGAAAATTGTGATGAAATTATACAGTGAGTATATAAAAGCATACATATGTATGTAATAAATCGCCTTGCTCTACTGATATTGCAATAAGTGTGGTGAATTATGTATGAAATTTATATTTTTTATTGTCCTTATAGAAAATACAAATATTCAGAAATTAAACATAATATACTAAGTTACCGTCCCATGGCCAAGCTAGTTACACGTTTAGCTAAAAAATACAACATTGATTCTCAATATACACCAAACCTAATGCATTCCAAATCATGCTCTTATTTGCACTATCTTTTCCACAAATACCAAGGCAATGGTATGAGTCTGGATTCATGGCGTGAATTGGCTCGTGAAGAGGCAAACAAAAGTAGAGCTCTACAGTTGGATCTAATTAATAAAATCTCCAGCTATGGTGACTTGGATGAGGCAGTGTATTGGGTGCAGTTATATAAAATTCCCTTAGAAGAATGCCCATTAGCATTGCATGAGAAATTAGAAAATTGTAGTACAAATACAATTCAGACTCTAGAGAATTCCAATTCTAGTAACAGTTCAAACGATTCTTGGGACAGTAGCGTAACACCAGCGAAAAAGCATAACAACGATTCATCGCCTTGGCTTAAAAGGATGAATATTTAAAACTGCAATTGCCTGCTGAAGCTGTCGTGCTTATTGATACAAAACCAAAGTTCCTAGATATGCTTCATATTTAGAACAAAATTCACTTATTGATTCGATTCGGAATGGAAACCTTCAGTTTCAAATGATAACCGCGTTTCGGTATACAACTCGCGCTGCCAATGAGCGAGTTTATTTGTGGATTGTTTGTCACCCAATCTGGACGAGAGTTTGTGGAAGCTGATGGGACGCAAAATTTTTAATAATTTAGAAATTTTAAAATTGGGATTTTCACTTCATTACGATTTACAAATGCTGCATAAATCCTTACCTCTACGTTTAAATCTCCAAGCAACATCATGTTATTTAGATTTGCGAGACTTGTGGCGTCGTTTAAAATATATGCAAATTTCACCATTTCCTATGAACAACTATCGTGCTGGCGAAAGCCTTTGCGCCTTAACTGAAATGTGTTTGGGTAAAATTGGATAAATCAAATCAATGCTCGGATGGGCCAATCGTCCTCTACGACACGATCAAATTATATATGCTGCACTCGATGCACATTGTTTGTTGCAAATTTATCATGTTTTAACTGAGCTCTTGTTGCGCATTGGCATTGATATAGAGTCAATAGTAGAGGATATTACCAGTTCGAAATCTGATTACCTATTTCGTAAGAAAGCGAAAGCGAATTTAATTACTTCTGCAGCATCAAATAGCAACAGCTTGCAGCAGAACGAAAACAATAAAACGAAGGCAACAAATGAAAAGTAAGTTCTACCAATTCATACATATATTTAATATCGGGTAATTTTTAGGGTTCCGTACTGAAAAGTCAAACGGAACCCTATTGCTTAGACTACACCGTCCGTCTGTCCGTCACAGGCTCCATTCTCCGAAACGGTAAGAGCTAGAGAGCTGAAATTTCACAGGTGTTGTACCGTGCCGCTACAACAAAAATACTAAAAGCAGCAACATAAAATTACGGAGTGCTCTCATACAACAGCACGGTTCAACAACAAGTATTATGAACAGGAATGCAAATTTTCTAAATACACATTGTACGTAAGTACGAAACCATTATGTGCGAGTCTGCCTCGTACTTGGCTATTATGAAGACTTCAAATGAAAATACAAAACGGAAATATTGTGAGAAAGATTTTTTATTGTTATAATCTGGCCTTTTTTATTTGTTCAATTCATATTCTTACAGGGGAATATTGAAATTTACATTGAAATAAGAAAATTTTTGCTAAATAAGCAGTGAAAATATTAAACATTACAATTCATTTACCGAAATGATAATTTCACTTTAAATTAAATTAGAAGATAAAGGAATGATTTTATAAAATTGATTGAATTGACAGCACATCCTCCCGAATGTTAAAGGAGGATCTGCAATAGTGCAGCTTTGTTTCTTAACTTCACACTTAACTCCTATTACCGCACCACAAGTCATAATTTTAAAACTTCGTCATTTGCGTGTCCAATACGTTTATGCCACAGTGTACTCGATGATTTTTTACTCCGAAATCAGAACATTGTTGCTTGTTATATTTAGCTTAAACATTCCGTAATAGTACTACCCTTCTTGTTTACAACCTTACAGCCTTTGTTGTTAAAGTTCACTTCATACCCGCTTTGTACAATTTTCGAAACTGCTAGAAGATTCACATACAAATTAGGAATAAAAAGAACTTCTTTGGAATGAACATCTTCTTCACCTACACCATTACTTGCATTATTTCATTGTTAGCGATTGTGACTTCAGCGTTTCTCATTTCGAAATTTTTATAAAATTCTTTATTTGAACACATATGCGCAGTTGCACCCGAATCAAAAAACCATTCACTGCTTTTCTTTAACTGTCGGGCTGAAAAGCATCCAATCATAGCATTCATATTTTTCTTATATTTTGGCTTAGTGGATTTATTAGAATTTTGTTTTTTGCAAATGTCCTTTGTTTTTGAAAAATTTCTTTTGGCCAGCCAGTGCTACATCTGGTGTTTCATTTTTAATATCTTGCAATAATTTTATAGCGTCATCTGTTATTTTGATGTCCGAACTTTCAACACCCATTATCATAGGTTTGTATTTTTCCGGCAAGCCTGCTAGTAACATACATTCTACCCATTCTTCATCGACATTGAGACCAACTGCTCTTAATTTATGACCTGTTTTTAGGATTTCATTAGCATACTCTTCGACATTTGCACAGTTTTGTAATTTTGTTGAACAAAACTTTTGTATTAATACCACTCTTCTTACCAAACCGCTATCTTCCAGAATAGTTTTCAGTGTATTCCAAATTTATTACATTGAAAACAAACTTCATTCAGAACAGACCTACAATTTTAAGAGTTGATGGCTTAATAAGGACAAGATTGCTGGTGTGCGACGGGGTTCAAAGTCTTTAATGAGACCACAGAGACAGAATAACAAAAATGCTTCTGTACCGATTCAAGGCGGGCCGTTGATGAAAGGGAAAGACAGATTACAGCTTACGTGGGTGCTATTAATTTGGTCCCTTGTGATAACTCGAAAAAGGCGTAAAATGAGATAGGGCAGAATGATGGGTTGAAAAGAAGTTAAAAAAGAGTAATGGGGTGGGATAAGAACGGCAACAGTACCACTGTGCATACAATTAGCCTGAATCCAGCCACCCATTGTGGTTATAAGGTAACTCAATCGTTTTGCGTGTCTGGTAATGACCGACACTGTCATCCTTAAATTTGTTCCGTGAAGGTTTAATAGCACGTTTGTCCTCTTCTCTTACCAAAGGCCATAAACTTTTCGAGTAACCATCTTTCCTGTACCCGTCGCTTTAAACATGCTGAAATGGGCAGTCCACAGAAGGGCATGATCTCCACCTCGCCAGCTCGTCGAAGGAATTGTTGCCGCTGTTAAATCCATGCCCACGCACACATTTGAGAGTAACGTCCGTATGTTTCGCCATCACATTTAGAGATGTCCAGTATTTGGGGCAAGATTAGTTGTGGTGTACATCATAGTTAAGGATTTAATGGCAGCTTGGTTGTCTGTTATGATCAGCATATCATAGTCAAATATCCTGCAGAACGTCAGTCAATTTTCTGCTCTCTTGATTTCAGATATTTCTGCCTGTAAGATGCTACAACCATCCGGCAGCCTGAAACACATTCTAACAAACAATTTCGCGTAATTCTCAATGCATACTCTCTACAGGGTTCATGGAGTTTTGTCCCCGATTTGTGAATCGAATCTTCTAGCGATAAAGGGTTTCGGGATGCTATCGATTGTGTCAAGAATCACGTCCTTTATCCCCGTAATCTTTAGTATATTCGCGTAGCCCCATAGTCATGGGTTTTACATGCCCATCATGCTCATCCTTAAGGCTGTCCTTGCCGCTAATTGCCTTGCTGTAAGGCCTAATGGTAGCCAGGTCAATATGGCAAACGGTGCCTTAGTCGGCGTTGTCCTCATCTCACCCGTAATCAGAAATCGCTATTGTACGAGTGACTTTCTCAAACAGTAATCTGTTGGATACGGGGTCCAGTGCCTGCCACCACGTTGTAACCCCAAAGAAGAGAATGGTTTTATAACCAGCTCGTAGAGCCAGAGGACTTCATTTGGTCGAAGACCCCATGTCGTATCTATGGCCCTCTTGCACATGCATGCATGGCCGACGAGTTATGTAAATTGGATCCCAAACCACCGATGCATATTCTAAAACAGGTCGCATCAGCGAAGTATATAACTGTTTTGTAACATAGGGGTCCTTAATTTCCTTGGCCCATCGTTCTGTAAAACCTAGATACTACGTGGTTTACTAGCAGTAAGCGAAACAGGCTGAATGAAGTTAAGTGTAGGATCTATCTAACTGGACGCAGAATTCATGGTCGAAAAGCTCGAATTGATGATTGATTTACCAGAGTGTAGTTAACGTTTATATAAGATCCTCTGTAGAATGCCATAATTTATTAATATTGAGCTGCATTAGATTTATCTCACACCAACTATAGAAGCAATTTAAGCCATTTTCTAATAAAGTATGATCGGAATATTATTTCAAATCTTAAGAAATTAAACATTTGAAAAATTAAGAGCTTCTGGAAGGCCATTAAAAAATAGGCAAAAGTGCTGGGGTCCAATATGACTTTCCTGAGGTACTCCTGAAGTGATATCAAATACTTTTGAGAAAAAGTTCTTGAATCGAACACATTGCTTCCTATTAGATAAATAGAAACTAATCCATTTTAGACATATGTTTGAAAGTCCCATAAGGTCAAATCTTGTTAAAATCTGTAAACACGATATCAGTTTGTTTGCGGAGTATGCAGCCCTGATTAACAATAGTTGTAAATTGTAGCAGGTTTGTTGTGTAGATTTATTTTTAAAAGATATTGAATATTTCTAAAGCCTTTTTAACAAATGTCTATGCATTATTTGCGAAATAAAAGCGTTTCATAAATATAAAATATTTATTGCTATTTTTATATTTTACAAAGTAATGGAACCTGCAGGCTCTCGCGGTAACGTACTGCGAACTGAACTAATAATTTTGTATGATTTGGGGCTTATTCAAAAAAAAAATAAAAATATATAATTTGTATTTTAATTAAAATTTTCCATACAAAATTCTTTCAATGTAGTTATCAAATTCAGATTAATTTTTTTGAATACACACATACATATATTCATAACGTTAGATTTAATATTCCCCTTATTCCAATTGTCGTCATCGAAGTCAAAAATATGCCCATGTTGTAACTGCTGCTGCAATAATCTACTGAGAGGGTTTATTAATACCCTTGAACCTCAAATATAACAAATATCTATAAAAAGGTGATCAAATTTTTTTCCAAATAACAGTAAATACGCATCAATTTCTGGAGTCGATGACGACAATTGAAATAAGTCTTATGCTACCATATTTTTACTCCATTGAATTGTATTGGATTACGGAATGGAAATATATTTTGAAAGAGCTCATATTGGTATATTTAATATTTCCCAGACTTACATCTTTCAGAAACAGCATTTAACAACTTGTGGACGTTAGGAAAATAAATTATCTTAAGATTATCATTCACTGTCGCTAAAGGTAAACTGTTTGTAGGCTTTCAATATTTTCTTCAATTCGCCTTTAAATTTGAACTCGTTTTCACACGTCAATTCTATTTCTGCTTTTAGACGACAAGGTATTCTTTTTTCCTTTCAAGTACAGCAACGAAAAAGGCAGAAAGCTAAATTGAAGAACACGTTCAAGTATGTACTGCGTTTAACTCACTTTATACCTCTCTACCATAAACTCAACTGTTGAAACTCATCCTTGCCATAAAACTTCAACTTCTAAAAGTAGTCGTAGCTTTGACTAATTGCAAGCTTACCATCAAGTTGTAACAAAAGCGTTGAAAAATATAAATAAATTCAAACCATGTTAAAGGGGAGGTGTTTAATTACATTTGATTGTTCTTTTTTACCCTTTACATACTGTGTAAGGGTATATATAGGTTTGTGGTTCCGTTTGCAATTTTTTTATTCTTGGTCAGCGTTAATAGAAAAGTTATGTAAGTGATGTCCGTCTGTCTGTCTGTAGTAAGTCGAAATACCGTTTCTGAGAAAACCATAAAAGTTAGAAACTTAATTTAAACATCAATCTCTCAGATCATCGTGCGGACAGGCTGCTCTTGAAATTCAGCAAAATCGGTTCACGAATAGCTGAGATATATTCAAAACACCGGAGGTACCTCGGAAAAAATTTGCATTTTGTATGGAAATTTTGAATTTTTTTTTGATTTAAACTAAATATTTGGATATGACTTGGCCATTATGGACGAAAAAAAATTTTTTTTCGACATCGGTCCACATATAGCCGAGTAATAGCGAAACTCTATTTCTGAAGAAATCATTATTAACTAAAACGCCTTTTTGTGCTAAAAAAAACACATCAGTCCATATATAGCCGAGATATAGCGAAAACCGATAACTCAAGAAATTGAACTTTAAGGTGAACCTGAACACGTTCTAACACCCAAATGAGTATGTAGTCGTAAAAACAAGATATCTTAAAGCAAAAAATATTTTTTTTCGGACATCGGTCTATATATAGTCGGGATATAGCTAAAACCGATTTCAAGAAGTCGAGTGGTTTAGTAAACTACGGTAGTAAAATATAGATTTTTTAGATAAACAAATTTTTTAACATCGGTTCATTTATAGCCAGGATATAGCGAAAACCGATTTCTCATAAAAATTGGCTTTTTGGTAAACCTGAACTCTTTAGAACCGATATGAACCTGTTAAAGACAAATATAGATGTATGCAAGCAAAAAAATTTTTTTTTGGACATTGGTCCATATATGTATAGCCAAGATTTACCAAGAACCGATTTCTCAAGAAATTGGAATTTTGGGAGAATATACTACTTTTGTACCAAAACGGACCCACGTTGCTTAGAAATTTGAAAGCAAACAAAAAAAATTTTTTTTTACATCGGCACGCATAAATTTAAAATTGATACCTAAATTTTAAAAAATTTATGTTAATTATATATTTAAAAAAAATTATTAAATTATTTTATATAATAATAATTAAAATTGTATATATATATATATATATATATATATATATATATATATATATATATATATATATATATATATATATATATATATATATATATATATATATATATATATATATATATATATTCATGGAATAATATATATATATATATATATATATATATATATATATATATATATATATAGGAAACAATTTCACAAGAATTTTACTTTTGAACCAAAATGGACCTGCAGTAGTGAAATATTGATATTTAAAAGCAATAATAATTAAAATTTGTATATATATATATATATACAAGAATATTGATATTTAAACAAAACAACAAATTATTTGACACCGGTCTATATAAAGCAAGATATAGTGAAATCGATTTTGTCGAAATTGGACTTTTTGGTAAACCAGAACATTTGTTGATATCGAATTCAACCTGTGGCAGTAAGATATGGATATCTAAATTCAAAAAAATATTTTTTTTGGACGCCGGTCCATATAGCCGAGATATGGCGAAAGCCGATTTTTTGAGGAATTGAGCCTGTACGTAAATAAAACAATTATTCGTGGAAAGTGCAAAATGAGGATTAGAAAACGATTTTCAAGTATTTAGAGGCGCAAGCGAATTAAAACCATTTATGGTGGCAAAAATTATTTGCTCTTAATGAATATCTAAGTATGTGTGCATGGACGTTAGTTTTGTGAGGGGTATTTAAAATTCGGCCCAGCCGAATATAGCTTTCTACTTGTGTTTTGTTTGGTTGATCTGCAAAATTCACGGACAGTTTTATTTTGAAATATTTAATGGGGTTTCTTTTCAGATCATCAAATGTGAAATTTCTTTGCGATTCAATGCTTATCGGGTTTCAAAGGAACTGCGTAAACTGGGTCTGGATTGCGTGGAGATTCAAAAATACGGTTGACATTGATTACTATATCGACATGGCGCGTGAAGAAAATCGCTTTGTGCTTACAAGAGATTCTCGCTATTCGACATTTTCGCGGGAACTTCCACAAAAACAATGTTTGCAAATACCTTCGGATTCCGTGGATGTTCAAGTACTCAACATCCTGCAATATTTTCAGCTACGAATAGATAAATCATCTCTTTATTCGCGCTGCATACAATGTAATGCTAATGACTTTTTGCTGGCAAATCGCCGTGAAATGCAATTAATGCGTTTGTCTCATACGTTACACGATGAACAGGATATTACTTTGCCTCCATACGGGGGAGATGCGAAACCATGGAATCTGAGAAGAATTAATGATGGTGTCATTGCTTCTAAAAGAACTTCAAGTGGCAAACAAATACAATTCAATCGGATCAACCTGTTGGCCTAAACAATCAAACTACTTTTTATATGTGATGTAAGAAAAAAATTCCTTTAATGTTCAAAATAATTTTAGTTTTTATTTTAGAATTGCGGCTTGTGTACTTGGCCAGACGCCATTCAGTTAAATCAAACTGTATCAGAATATCTGTTTCCGAATTCAGCAAGCGGTTATGCAACAAGTAGTAATATAAATGTATCGCAGTGATAATTTTCTTCAATTTTTTTTATTCCATGAATTTATTATGGAATAATTTAATAATTTAATAATTTTTTTTTCATTTTACCTAGAATTTGTGATTAAGTACATATTTATGTATGTTTACGGCTTATAATTTCATTTACACATTTTGATTATTTTCCCTTTATATAAAATTTGTAATCCTTGAATAAAACTGAATTGTTATTTGTATATTAAACTACATACATATTGATGTTGTTTGTGCTTTAGGAATAGCCTATAATTTATAAATATCAACGCGAGTCAGAATAATACTACTGTGCAAAAATGGGAATAACAAAAATCAACTGACAGAATGAGATATGCTGTTACCTCAGAAATGTATAAGTGGCGCAACATATTGTGAATTATAGCAATTATGTTATTATACTCCAGTAATCAATAAATGTGCCATTTAAAGTTTCGCCTAAAAGTATGCCAGACAAACAGATAACAATGACATGAAGCAAAGGCGACATCTGACGAAAATTAACAACACAACATTTTTTGTTTAAATTTAACGAACACAGAATTTTCCAGCATTATATTAAAGCTACCATCTTGAAGGTTGTGGATACATCTGGCAACGTTGAGCCAAATATATATAGTGGTGACATTTTGGTTTTGTAGTCATTGTTGTTTTCAACTTTAGCGCATTTAAAATCCATAATACGACAACATTAACGAGCCGTCAACTTTTAGATACATGTCTGTTTATACTAAATAAAATTGTAAAGTTGATTGTAACTAAAAGTGGTTTTCCCTTCATTGACAAAAAAACAGAATTAGCAAAACGTATTTAGAATGTAAAACGTAACAGTACGTGTACCACACTGGAACGCCGCCAATTTGTATGCACAGTTTATGTAATTGCAGGGTAAGTGTTGGTTGCGTTGGGTCTCATAAATTGTAACTAAAGGCAGATTTCCAAAATTATCTTGGCTACAGGAAAAATGTATAAAAATTTGCAGAGCTCTTCATTCGTTTTGGATAGATTTGGCAATAGAATTTCATTTATTGTAATTGAAAAATAGATTTTGACAATTTTTCTTTCCAAGGCTGAACGATTTTTACCGCTACTTAATCTGACCGCTATAGTTACAAGCAATTGAGCAATGCAAGTATTAGCGATACTTTTAGTCCGATAATTGTTTAATTATACTTTTACAAAGTATTAATGCAGAATGTGGGCCGAGCAATTGAGACCATATGCTCAAGATGGTATTAACAGCATGTTTGTTGGCTCCTGTGACTGACAGTTCACAACCCATGCCTTCACATAGGAAGTTCTAGCAACGTGGTTGACAGCGAACTTTATCAAAATGGTATCTAACGTTACAGTTTACTGAGGATAAATGAACCAGTGTGAACAACAAAACAAGCCTGCAGGTATTATTCTGTAAT
>BGZK01003901.1:0-18260 GCA_005406025.1 Eumeta japonica
TGTAGTTGACAAATTTCTTATAAAATAAAATATTATAATTTTTTTCGAAAGAACAAACCTATTACGTAAAATAATATATCTTAAATATTATTTTCTATCTAAAATGTATTTTTGTGTATGAGAGTAGTTTTAATGCATCATGTTATGTGTATGCATTTTTTAAAAATATCGAAAAAATGCTAAATTACGTCATTATTTCGAAAGTCCAATATGAAGTTAAAATTCTTTAAGATTACCAGTTATAGCACTTGACAGTTATTTATTTTCAGAATACACATATATTACCAAAAATTTGATAATTTAAACGTAGGGTATGTGACTGGGCTAAAATATTTAATTAGGCTTGATAATTTTGATTTACCACTAAATTATTATTACCCCTTACAAATACCTTTATCTCATTATAAGGTTGACGGAGTGACGTTAATATGCAAATAGAGCCCTCTATCTGTTAGCAAATAAAATAAAACTAAAAAGTTTCTATTATAAAAACTCTATGCATTGTCTTTTATAATAGAAATCATGAAATGTGTTACTAATTTTTTACTACAAGTTTCAATTGTACAAAAGTGTCATCTACCTTTAGCATGGAAAATAATACTGAGATAGACCGGATGTATGGATTTGTGAATGCACTACCAGAACCAGCCTCTTATGTAACTTTAAATAATTATTGAGATCACTAGGCAAAATAATTATGTTTTCCTACATACCTAACATACTGATCTATAGATCTCATCTAGATATATATTATTAACAATCCATCAAGTTTATTATGGTGACACGACTTGTCTAGTCTCACATCTTTACGTTATGCTTCCAACACGTCACGCTTCGTTGAACACGTTCGACGTGATAGTCTGTCTATACGCATTGCACCGTCTGCACTTCAAAGAACCGACTTAAAGTAAAATGTATAGTAAAAGCCTCAATATCGTAACGGTTAAGGATGTACGTACTTAAGTTTGTTTATATACTTGATGGCGAAAACTATATTACCCTTAAAAAAAAATTTGAAAAGAGCAAAATTTATGGGTTTCCTCTTTTTGATTTGAAAATGCGGTTTTCGCATTCGACAAAATAAAATCAGTTTTATTTTGTTTCATAAATGTAAAATAACTAGTTGAACGTCACTACGTAATGCCTATATTTTAACTAATAGAAAAAGAATTAAATATCGCATAATAGTTATTTTCTAAAATCATTTCATTGTCTTCAATTGACAATAAATATATAAATCATGTCAAATAATGATTATTTTATAAAACGAGAATGACGGCTGTATATAATTTAACTAAGTCCTTTTGGCAATAATAATGCACCTGTTAAAGATTACTCAAAACTTCTTTCCTTTTTCTAATCATGTGTCAAAGATATTCAATGAAGAGCTCAATCGATTGTGTGTTATTCGAGTTTCTAAATGACATCGACTAACATCGATTTTTATATACTTAAAATGACAAGTTTATTTCGATATTGGGCCTTTGTATCGTGCTATCGTTTATACGATACGATTCGTATGAGTTATATATGTAATACGTAACAGAAAGATTTAGCAGTTGCTCTAGTGTTTATAATTAAAATTTTATTTTCTATTAATTCTCGATTGGTAGTTACGTTATATTGTATTAACATATTCAAGGTAAGAAAATTCATTACTAAAATAAGAAAAACGTCTCCAAAACCAATATAGATTAGCTAAATAATATAAATTGAAATAAATATAAATTAATGAAATGTTTACTCACGGCTATTAATATTACTTGATAGTTTATTTTATTTAAATAATTGCAGGTAATAATGTTGTCGTTTTAAGTTGATGTAGCAATATAGTGGCCTTATAATGTTGAAACAATCAAAATACATAGCAAATTTTGCAAATTTGACTTCAGATTTATTATCGTTCGAATATGGATGATATAAAAACAAGAAATGAAACCCATCTAAGATGATTTTGAGTCGCTTGTATCAAACTGAAATGTAATTATCAGTACCTACATATTAAATGGTATAGTTGGTCATAAATCGGTGACGACTCTTTCCCGTACAACAAACACACGACAACGTCTAGAATGGTTTTATATGTCATTATTCAAATGAACGTTTGTTATTTTACATTTCAATATTAAAATAATTGTTTAAAAAGTTCTGTAGGAAAATGTTCTTAATACGAAAGTACTATGCGCCTAAATATTTGCAAGTGTCGAGATATAGAGTAATAATATGGGAGTCGTTTTCAATGTTATTGTAATCAAGTCACATACCCTATCATCGGTTTCTGTTAGAAATAATTTAATTGCGTCACGACGCAGTAAAGCAGGGGAGCGTCAGGCACTATAAGTGCAGACGTCGTATCATCCTTACATCATAGTTATCTATATAATAATATCACTTGTAGAATCGCTATATAAATAACGGAGTGACACGTACGAAATCGCTGCGTATGAAAATATGTAGATTCAAACTAGGCAAATACTTCATTTCCTTATTAAACCTGATTGTACGACAAAATGCGGTTAGCACCACTGTAGAGATTTGGTTTAAACAATTAAACGTATACTTCGCCCGTTTCGATCCGGAACTGATTTTACGATTTCTGTCGGCCGTGGCGAGTGCATCCCGTGACGCTGGCGGCACTGCCGCTACCGGTGCCACCGCCGAGGCTGCTGTGCTCGCTATCCTTGTCCGTGGTCACGCCGGTAAGCTCGGTGGCGATGGCACGGCCCTGGAGCGGCGTGCTCGCGATCGTTGCGAGGCGTAGACGGCACCGGGTGCCCGCCGCCACGCACAGCGTCGACAGCTGCGATACCGACATCGGGGTGAACGTCATCGGGGACACGACCGGGGAGCCGCCGAGTACCGGCGCTATGCCGGCGCTCGTCAGGGCGGGCGAAAGGACAGCCTGCGCGAGCGCCGTGCCGGCTGACCCGCGTGTAAAGTGTTGTTTACGGAACCGCTGTCCAGCTCTTGAATAGGCGACGGGACGGGGGCACCCAAGACTGGAACCTCGTTGGGGTAAGCTTTGATGTGTCATAAGGTCACTCCCATCGCTCCACTTTGCTGCATACCGATGCTGCTGACGCGGCCGTCGCGTTCTATTATCTCCTTCGTCGTATCTGGCGTCGGCAATCGTGGTCTATTACGCAACGTCACCGGGACCGCTGATCCATTCACTTTTGACCGCCTGAAGAGCGAATAGATTTTCAAATTTAATTGAAATCTCAAATTATACCATAACACTTCTATATGTGTACAATGACAAATGATAAATACATATTTATGAAGGTGCACGTCAACAAAAAAATGTTATCCTTAAATATTTAGAGTTATATACATTAAATTACTCTTATTCGTACAATTGGGCCGCTAGTCGAAATAGCCTTAAGCGCGAGCGTGGTATGCTTCTACTGTCGCTTGAAAATCCCGTGTAATCACGATAACTAAAAATTTGGTTGCCTGTAAAGTCGGTATACGGGCGAAAGTTTTACGTGACAACGACTTTGAATGGTAAAATCATTTTAATGTGAATATTCATTCGTATAGTAGGAAGAAGGATGAAATAATAGTAACAATTTAAAACATTTATTTATACAAAGAATTATATTTAAAACATTAATTTATACAAAGAATCTCACTGAATTTCATATTAACAAAATTTTATTTTTACCTTTACACATACATACGTATTTATATACAAATATACATACAATAACTTGCAATACATTTGCAAGCTATGCACTAATTCTCTAGTGCTGCGCGCGCGGCAGACCGATCATAGTTGAGTGGGAGAGAGACGCAAGGCATTCGGCGGGCCTCTCGTTCGGTGACTCATCGTTACGTTACCGAGCGTTACACTTTTCATAAGTGACTCCCAGCCGCAACCTAATTTAAGACGTTGTCACGTCAAAAACTATTGCTTTTAAATTTAATTTCTTTTCAATCTCATCACTAATCGATTGGGAATAACTGTATAGAAAATCATAGCTTGATATAGCACCGATTAGATGTAATTGAATTTATAATTTACAGCAATGACTTGGGATTTTATATCTTACTGAGTTATATACGGTTTGTTATTAGTGTCTCACTTACGATACAAAAGCTAATCTCTTTCGATTTTACATGATTTACATGTTCTCATTTTACTTGTTATTTAGGTTATTTCAAGGAGAATTCTAATTAAGATTCTCGATGAAATTACATTACAAAACGTAATATTTTTGGTAAAATTAAAATAATATCATTAAAAACATAATAAGGTGGTTATCTTCCATTTGCAGATAAAGGTTGTTACAAATTAAAATTAAATATATTATGCACTTAATATATATAAATGCGTAGGAAGTATTACTATCCCGAAATCAAATCACGTGGATTCAATTCAAGAATGGAAAACTTCTATTTCGCCACGAACCTAGATAACTAAAGTAAATGAAATGATAAAGAATAAGCGAGCGAATCGCGAGAAGCCCACGTGTCTGGAGTTCTGGCGGTGTTGGCGCGGCCCGACTTGTGGCCGACGAGCCGCACAGCGACATCTTGTGCGGGGGCTGGCGGCGCTAGCTGCCCTCTCCGGGCTCGAGTACACCACCGAGTTGTGCCTGTTGCGGCCGAACAGCCCGCCGGACGAGTATGCCGTGGAAGCGGACCTGAACCCACCCTTATATCTGTCTCTGAAACCAGTTTTCGTCGTTCTACCAATGGCGTATCAACACTTTCCTGAAAAACATCGAAAACAGTTAATGTTAGTCGTTAGTAGTCGGCGGTGCTGGACGATAGAGAGCGGACGTATTCATTGCGTTAGTTCGTTGTTAATCTTTGTTAGTTCCGAAACTGTTCGACAATCGACACGACACATAAAGTAGGAACGAACTAAATATCTTGAATTGAAATAAAGAGCTCTGGTTTATACGGCCAAATGCATTGAAGACTCAAGGAAACTTTTAGTGGCAAATTGAACGAGCAATGTCGACTTACATAGTCGGCGTAAGTTTCATCGTGACTCTTGCGGGGCGCTTGCAAATTTGCATAAACTGCATCTTCAGCTTTAACTTTATAATGGTCGGCTGAGCACGGCGGTTCGTGGCGACGATAATGTTCCGAAGCCACTGTGTAAGGTAAGTCTTTGGGTACGACCTCTTCCCAGTACTGATCTCTCAGTAACTCCGGATGCTCCTCGTGCATTTCGTCTACTATCATATAGGCTGCCTGTAAAATATGATCACTATGAATTGTTGTATCAGATTTTATCACACCGCGTTTGCGTTTCGTTTCATCTGTAAGTGAGAATTTCGGTGGTTTCCCTTTCCTTGAAAAGTCCACTACCTTCCATCATTCCCTCATCCAGATATCCTATTTCTACACAAGAGACCGGCAGTGCTTTAATGACTTATTTGGGATCACGGGTGCCCATGGACGATGACCACCTACTCTCTGGTGTCTCGCAAGTTCGTTTATCCCCACGAATATGCTACGAAAAATAGTTACTATTCTATTACGTTTTATACACAAGTTATATATACGCTATGTTGAGTTATTGGGAAGAACAAAATTATTATTGTAACGAAGTTCATATATGAAGTTCAATTTCTGAAAGATGTAAGAAACCTAATTAAGCGTTATAAGAATAAAATTATTCATTCATGGTTTGAATGGATAATTTTTTATAATACTAGCTGTTGATAGACGTTGTTGTGCCTTTCTTGTGGGTGGCTTTTCTATATAGTTAATGCCGGCAGCTAGACCAGCACGGAAATAGAACGAATTCCCTTATCTTCTGTATCTATCGAGGTCAATTTCAATCCCGGTCTTACTTTTTTTCCGATTCCGATTTCACTTTTGATTCTGATCTTCGTTGCATACTCGTTTTCGACTCTAGAATTTTCTGAGCAACTTTTCCAATTTTTGTGCTTAGTAACCTTATTTAGACTATTGCGGTTTGTTTTCAAACGCAGAAATTAGTCGTTCTCAAGTGATGCTTTACCAAAGAATAGCATTTCATTTATATATATAAATCGATATGTGTATGTACGTATGTTCCCTATGAACGTCAGAGAGGTTGAAATGTTTGTGATGAATTTTTCAGGTAATCGACAGATTGGCTTAGCGGTGATTCTGTGAAATTTAGTAGCGATCGGATTAACAGAAATTTTCATTTTATTTCGTTTTGTACTATCAATGACAGTTCTGCTTTCAATCCGCTATTGTTTTATAACACTCATTATGTTCAAACGTTCGTCGTATATTTTATTCGATTAATCATGCAAAAACGCTATGTTTGTCCACGATGAACTCTGAAACGACTCAATCGATCTTCATGAAACTTGGCATTTATGTGTTATTTAGTCCAAATTGAGGGAGTTAGGGTAGTTTATATTCTGATTGTGGCGTAGTTGTTAAAGTTGTCAAGTATTTCTTATATCTTTTAAGAATTTTAAATTATTTTTTCAGACTTCTCAACCCGAATATACACACAAAACAAATCTTAATTTCCTAGATTCTCGCTTTTCAATTGGGATAGAACGGATTGCCAAAATATCATTTAATTCGTACCACAATAAATTTAAAATTACTACTATACTTTAAAACTTATACTGGTAGCGGTATCGAAATTGAAACGGGACGGAGAACAGCATCTAGCTCTAGGACCGGGTTCAAAATTGAAAAGAAGATCGGGTTCAAAATTGAAAGAAGATCGGGGTTAAAATTGAGCAAAGGATCGGTATCAGAGAACACAATCGCGATCGAAATATAAAGATGAAGGGATTGTTTGCCTTCGGCTTCGTTCAAATCAAAACTATGATTGGTCGCGGAATCAGAATTTAAAGCAGGACGGGGAACAGAATCGAGAACAGGAATAGAATCACAATTGAAAGTGGGTCTGGGTCGAAGACGAGTGTGGGATCGGAATCAGAATTAAAAGTGTAACTGAGATCGTAATCAAAAGCAAGACCGGGCTTGAGATTGACAGCGATCGATATAAATGATGAAAAAATAATTTAATGTCCATGCTGACGTAGCTGCGGACGTTAACTATATCGGCGAGCCACCCACAAAAAAATGTAGAAAAACATCTGCCGGGTCAGCTAGTGATATGTAAACTTCCAATATCGTACGCGTCAAGTATTAACCACCAAAATGAAGGAAAAAATTAGAAATAGCGGCAAAACCTGTGTATTACCTTTAATTTTAGAATCTAATTCATTCTAAGTCTTGATTAAAATTCTACTCCAACGTTTGCTTTACTTTCAGTGTTTTAAGACTTGAATGAGAATTCGTTACAAAAAAGTTGTAGAAATAGTTTCTATTTTTATTAAAACAATATTGTTTAAGTTTTTAGATACTAGTGTTTATTGTTCTAATTTCTATAATACTTCTTACCTACAAGTACTAATAATTATATATTTAAGGACTGTTACCTTTATATGCCTGTCTATAAGCCAGTTAGTTCTCATGTCATCATCATCTTCTCCGAATGGATTTATAAGTACTTCAGCAACTTTCAACCAACCCACGTAGAAACAAAACTGGAAAGCAGGAAATTTTATTTTTCAAATCTAATTACTTTTAAATTGATTACTATTACATGATAGCTCTCAGTATAATGTGTTAGTTTTTGTCTGTGTGTCTTTTTAGTCTTACTCAGGTAAGGCCGAGAAGAGATTATTTGTAGTAGAACAAAAATCATGAGTTTTACCTACACGTCATCCATGATTTAGCATAGCTCTATCTTTTTCTACTTTCCACAATTCATACTTTTATCATTGATGTGTGGAGTTGTTGTTGACCTCTAAATATGTATTAAATATAGAATTCACGTATATTTTAGTGGATGAAAGTATTTATATTATCAAACAAGTAAATACAATATTTAATATGTTATACGATTATACAGTGTATACGAGTATGTTATTAGGTAGTGTTATAAACAGATAAACAAAGTTGCTCGAGGGTGACTCATATTTTTTCTGTATTTCATGAATTACTTTATAGAGTTTTGTCTTTATTTGATGGTCATGGTCGTACTGGGGAAAAAGGTGAATCTTCTGATGAGATAGATTTGCCCGTCAAGGGGCTGCCATGTGAGACTTGTCAAAGTAATAATCGATTCTACGACCGATAAATATATATATAATTATTTATCTACACTTGAAAAGAATTAATATATAAATAATATGTACATATATATATATATATATATATATATATATATATATATATATATACATATATATATATATATATATATATATATATATATATATATATATATATATATATATATATATATATATATATATATTGTTTTAAAATAATCAACATAAAATGCTGTATCAAACTTAAGCTGTTAGGCTTTTATCGCTCCGTCACAGGAGCATTAACCTATCGCAATCTTTTCATGTCAGTTTGATCTTAAACCCTTGACGCTTATACAGTGCGGGTTGGAGCAGGCTAACGACCTTTGTCTCGTTGCGGTGACAACGTATGGGGTCAAGGCTTAGCAACACAAATTCCATGTACGTTTTCCAAGCTGGGATAATTGTAAAATAGAATTTATATCTTTGCCCGACTCAACCTGGCGTGATTTCTTTATATTTCGATTTATAGAAGATAAATGTTTTTAATAATAAGTTTTTCTTTAAGATATTTCAAACAATTAGATATTCATTATCGGTGCCAGTGATTTGACACTAGCTTTCATATATGGTTTTATATACGCTTTTACGTATGGGCACGAACGCCGTGCCATGTGACTGAGATCGTGGCACGGGTCGTTATAACAGGTTTCAATCCGCGCTGGATGTCTCTAGAGGCTTTAAACTCCAAGTTTCTCAATTAGCAATAAGATTGAGGGTGTCATTTTGATCGCGTAACATAGCCTGACGCCGGACTGTCGTATATTGATCGCAGACCTATTTAAAGCAGATTGGAGAATCGTTAATCATGTCCAAGATCGATTTTCAGGTGAAATGATTTGTACGTGTATCGATCGAATAAACTATTCACGTACTCACACGCATAGATGATTGTTATCGCTTGAATGCAGCTAATGGTACCCACCTGTAATGCCATTGAAGAATGGAAAATACACGTCGGGTTCGTATTTTGACGTGCTGCCAGGCGCCGGTGGCACCAGTGACGACCATTAAGGCGCAACGAAATACATGTACAACGCTAGGGTTACCACCTGGAAGATTAAAATATGATGCACAATGAATCACATTTAAAAGTAAATAAATAGTTTTTAAAGAATATTTTGATTAAATGGGAAATATAGTAAAAATGCAGTGGTGCAAATAATAAAAAGTTGTAACTTTTGCTTATAAAAAACAAACATTAGAAAGGCATAAAAATATAGTTCAATTAAAAGAAAAAGTTATTTCCCACAAACATGCTAATAAAGCCATTAATAAAAGTATCATGTAATTAATATTTTATCAGTAATGAAGAATCTGCATTACTGTGATTCTATGTCCTACATCTACATTGATGCGATTGTTAATTATATCAAAAGCAAATAAACTTCTCTTCAAATATTTGTGTCATGAATTAGGGTTTTCCAAAGTTTTTAATTTTTTGCCATTGTAGTGGTTGTTTGTTACTTCACCTATATCGATATAAATTCACTTCGATTCGAATCCAGAAAAGCCATCCTTAGTTCGCTCGCGTTAACAATCAATATCAAGGCTAAAAAGGGGTCAAGTGTGTATCTCTTACACGACTTTGCCTCTAATAAAATCTGTGTGCAGCTTTTTCCTTCCTTTTCTTTATTGGATTATGAGAGATGAAAAATATGGGTGGTAGACTAGAGCTTAGATTACAAAATATTTATTCATTTAAAAATATATGACTATCTCAAATTTTCCCCATATCATGAGATTATGTTTCTAACCACATTTCAAGTTTTTGATGTTTCTTTCTTAATGCAGTTTATCGTTTTGGGCTTTAACAATGGTAACTGTCTGATATCAACTACCTAGTGCGGGTACTTTTTATTATTGTAAAATTGTCTTACACCTTCTCTGATATTATATTATATCAATCATGCTAGTGATTAATAGACTCACTTCGCTCCAGATGGGTGGTTTATGGCTTTATATTCCAAAAGTATAGGAATAACAAACAGTAGATATTAAAATTAATTTCAACTCCACTCCAATAGCGATCCCATTAAAAAAAAAAAGACGTACTAACAGACAGCGAAAATAATTTTAATATTTTTTAAGTGTTAGGAAACCCTAAAAATTATTGTGCAATCACAACACCGAATCGAAAAATGTTTATGTAAACCACTATCCTAATTGACATGACGTGTAACAATGATGCGGTCCTCTAGTGACTAGTAAAGAGTAATAATTATTTAATACGTATTGAATATTTAGACGGGTATTTCATCACGGATTCGTGCATTGAATATTAATAGGCAACGGTTGTACCAATGCTACGTGACTGCGCAGGGCGCAACTGAAACTTGCCTGAGTGTATACCAGAGGCACGCACACGGTGTCGTAGCCGATGAGCGCTCCCAGCCGCCGCCGGATGTCGGACAGCTCGACCAGCAGCGTCTGCACTATGTGGTCGCTGCTTATGAGACCCTCTTTCCTAGCTCGGTTGATGATGTTCGTCGCCCAAACTAAGGGCATCCAATATTTGGACATTGGACTCTTGCCGTCCATTTTCTCGAAGACTTTGCGTTCGCTTTCCAGCATAAGACCTAAATTTTTAAATTGTTGTAGTGTAGAAGCATTAAAAATAATATTAGGTAAGGGTTTAGATTTGCTGGTGACCTCTCTAAATCAAAGCTTAAGCAATCTTATTCTTTAGTTGGATATGTACAAGCAATTTAATGATTTAATACTGTATCAATAATTGAATGATAACTCGAAAATATATGTTTCCTCAGAGATTGCTCATCAAAGCGTATAAATTCAATCATTCAAATTGTTAGTGTATAAGGCTCTTAAACTAAAATACTTGTGTGATTAATCGACTTTAATTTTACATAAAATTGTGACTAAAGTAAATGTCGGACCAAAAGACTAAAGAATCGAGTGTTGATATAATTGTTTCATTTTCAGTTTAAATTGATTTTAGTAAAATGTCGTATACACATTTAATCTTTACGTTAGCAAAACATAAGAACTTGAAGTATTTAAATTCAAGAACGAGTGCATTACACAATTAGTGATTCTTCTTACAATAACGAGAACACAATTGGAATCGTGATATACGAGTGGGGTCGGGATCAATTTAGGATGAGATCGATACATGTGGCATAGAAATTAACATATTCATATCGTAGCTTAGGGTAATCTACTATTTTGTAACTATCTCAATCTCAGCAATTTAGATAGCCGCTATCATTGTTTAATACAAGATTTTGAGTACCAGTTTTGCCGTCTTACATATCGATATCCAGAAATGATTGCGTGTGTGTATGTGTGTGTGTGTGTGTGTGTGTGTGTGTGTGTGTGTGTGTGTGTGTGTGTGTGTGCGTGTGTGCGTGCGTGCGTATATATTGTTTAGTATAGTCTTGAAGTACCAGTAGGTTTAGCGTAACGTTTTCAAGACAGGACATAAGAAGATAAATACTACGTGAAATTATTAACGGGAGTAGGTAGCACGTAAATTATGCATATTATTCTTATGTAAAGTATGTATATCACATATCTAAATATTTATTGTTAGAAATGAATATAAGTAACTTTTCCTTAGGAAATATTATACTCCGGCAAACTCAAAGACTCTAAACAGAGCTCCGTTCCTCAGGTACTTACACTATGAAACTATATTGAATATTAAGGGATATCACATTTATGAAGGATTTCACGTTACTGTACCTCGCGCCTTAAAGGTGAATTGCGAGAAAAGAAAAAATTAATGAACCTGGAAACGAAGAACTTTTGATAGAGTTTAATTGTGGCTTACTAGTAAACCAAGTTCGGTTGTCCTCAGACGGTAAATCAAAGCTTATTGGGAAATCACATGTTCATGTCTTGATGTTGGAATTAGAAACAGACTACGTCTTGTGTCGCAATCTTTTGTGTATTAAGATTTTGGAATAAGGTCAGCGGAAGGCCATAATTAGTGGATGGCACATTACATTTTTCTTTAATCTACTTTTCAGAGAAACTTTTAAATTATTTTTTCAATAGAGCTCTCCAAAAGCTCTAATACTCAAATAAAAGAATATCAAAACTATGAAAAATGATAAATATGCCTTCAAAGACATAACGAGAATATATTGAAACGCTATTCTAGATACTTTGACTATCTTATAGCTTGTTTACAAGTGTTTGTCTAAGTATCGGAATATTCCTACAGTATAAACTGTGCTATGCGTATCAACAGAATATAATGATTAAGTTCATATTTATTTTTTATTTTATAATAATAATTAATAGAAAAATGTTTATTTCCATGATTTTATAAAAAAAATCAAATGATTAAATACATTCGGTAATGTGCTTATTATTTAATAACACATAATTATAAAGCAAAGGAACTTCGTTCCTACTGGGTGTCCACGATAACCTCTCGTTTTTTTATATTTCCAATTTTTCTGTTTTGTAGGGATCGCATTAAAGATTTATTGTATAAGTCTGCCGTTTTTGTACTTAACATCTTTTCGATAACCTTCAAAGCGTACTCACATGATTTTATTATGATAACGGATTTACGATTCCATTTCGGGATTACCTCAAAATTATTGAGATGGAAAAACTATATAAGCAAGGCACACCAGATCTATGTATATATAACAAAGGTCTTACACTTCTGTAGAGGAGTTTCTCACGTACGGATAGAATCGCGCCTGTCGTGTCCAGGAATAGAATCAAAATATTCAGTAATAGTGGAGTCGACCCCTTCTTTTGATGTAAAACGGTGACAGCAATTATTTTTAAATGAAAAACTAAAATTCGCGCAATGCGAGATGCGGTGAAGTGGGGTGAATGCTTTAAGATCATGATCTTATGTTCTTTCAAAAACTTCACAAAGAGTGCAGCAATATCAAAGGATGCATTGTCGTGGATTGCATGATGATGCATGGGACTCTGATTCTAAGAGTCTGGAGAACTTCTGGCAAAATATGTTGTATTTCAATGCCGCCATGACGATTTTCTCCCCTTTTAGATTAATAGCTTTGACCAAACCTGTATTTTTTGAAACACGCCACACATTTTTTATTGCACGAATTTTCTTCATGACGTTTTGCTTTCGATCATCTTTATGAATATCCTATTTTCCTGAGGCAAGTTACAAGGGAATGTCTGTTTCATCACGCAATTCTAATCAATATTCGGTAACCGCCTTTATTCAATAAATCTCTGTCGGCCGATCCTTATACGCTCGGATTTGCAATGTGAAAAATGACTGGAACCAACAAGAAACAATCTTTTCATTTTTAAATTATCATGAAAGATCTTATTAACCGCTGCAGATCCCATCCCAAAGGTATTCTGAATATATGGTAGGTGCATCGATTGCCATCTTTATCATTTTACGAGCACAGGCTACATTGTCGGGGTGACTGTTGAAACAGACCTTCCGAATATTCTTCATCTTGAAGTGAATTACGTCCATTACAAAATACTCTAAGTTATCGAAACACAGTGGCTTGAGATGGCGCTTTGTCATTAAACCGCTGGACACAGTGCTTTTCGTATGGATCAACAAAACCAAGGTATGTCATAAGCTGGCCAGTGCTCACGTTTCAAATATATTACTTGTTTCACAGAAACACTTTTGCGACACCTAGGTTTAAAACACGGAAATGACTACCGAGCGTGCCTTTGTACGGAAGCGGACTTGCACTCATGCGCCATCATAACCGTATCAAGATCGACGATTAACAGGATCTCAATAAAAGGATTGGCCTTTGTGTGGCCGAACGATTTTTCTACAGATCTATTAATCTTCTATTTCAATAATATTGGTGACGGCCAAACAACTTACAATAAGGCAACCATATTGTTCAAACGAAGCAAGGCGAGTCAATATACAGACGGTACACGCAGTACACGGCTCAACGCTCTGTGGCTCATAGTGAGCACGCCTCGCGCGAGAGAAGTGCGTACACCCTCGCGAAGCATAGGCACGCAGGAGCATTATAAATTTAATAAGCCTTGGTAAACTGTCAGCTAATCGAAAAGCATACTTTGTTATTTAGACAATGAGACACATTACAAAATTGTCACTTTTCTGAATCAAGTTATGATATTGCATTAAAATCTCTACAAATCTTCGTGAAAGTCGATGACTGGTCTATCATATATCTGAATTTATTCCGGACGATTGGTATTCGGCCTAAAATGTTTGTACAACATGTAAATTAGATGAAAATAGTTACGAAATCTATGTACAGCAATATTGTAAACAGGAAAAAATTGTTTTGTCTGGAACTATTGAATTTATTCTACAAATCTAAAGAAAACTGATAAAAAGAGTTCATTAGTAGAAAGCTACTTTAATCTTGAATATATTTCTAGGAAACATCTTACGTGTGACGTGCCATTCAGTTAGCTTCGTGTTTTTGGTTTTCCCACCTAGTGCTCTCTCAATACCTAGATTGAATACTTCTCTCTTGCTGTTTATCTCTAATTTACATAGTGAGTGCTATGTAGTTTTATAGCAGCTTTATCCGTGAACTAGCTGCTGCCCGCGATTTGATTCGCGTAGCGGTTATGAAATTTAATAAAGTTTAAAAAAGCTGCCATTCATTTCTTCATTGTATTCATCTTCTTCAAAGTCATAATGTTTATAGCGAGATTTCCTCTTTTTCAAGAACCTTACTGATTTAAAAATGAGACAATTGTGGATAATTGAATATTATGTTCTTCTGTGACACTCGCACAGTCAAAAAATCTAACAGTCGATAAATACTATTTGTTCAAAGATATTAGTAAGAATTTTAAATTAAATGGAGGGAAAATTTGAATTTGTTTTGTGTCTATCCCCTTGATGATGTACTGTGATGAGTTGTATCCTAACGTAAACACTACATTACTGCCAATAAAGAAAACAAATTTTCTTAAATCGGTTTATTAGTTTTTCCTTGAATTGAATTGATGCTTGAACAAATAAACAGAAAAATATTCGAAAAAAGCATACAGACAAACAGAGAAAAACTTTAAAAGTAGTTGTGTTGGTGCATGTATTATGTACAACATTTAATTTTTTTTTAAATTTAATTAATGTGCAGATTTCACTCTATTACGTTTTTATTAAATGGATAGAAAGTGATGTATTTGAATGAATTTGTGAATCAAATGTTAAAAGTAAAGATTAGTTTTATGTGCATATATAAATAAGTCAATCAAGAAACTCGATTGAATTGCGAAATGAAATTTATATTTTCAACAAATAATGATAATATATATCTTCGGTAAATAATTTCGTAAGATCGAAAGAATAATACAGTCAAATAAATTTGATATTTTATTATTAATAACCATCTGAATATTTGGTTTTTATTGTTTTAATTTAAATGTATTTTAATTTAGAACATAAATATATTTTAAATATTTCACATTTTCTAGGCATTCAAGACGGCTCGCGTTTTTATGTTTCCCAAGGTTCATCAATTCCGTTCAGTACTTTCAGCGTTCAATGGTAAAAAACATACATTTTTACATACATTCTTTCACCCTTATAATATTAGTGTAACGAGACATAATTTTACGAAGCCATATACAAACATATACACAAAAATACCTTAATAAGTGCAAGAACTTTTATATATAATTATTATATTTACGTAAATAGACAACGTTGCAACAAACGGACATTTCATTCTGGTGTATTTCACCAGGTGAGTAATTGATGTAATGAATAATCTGGATCAAAAGCGGGATAAAAGTCGAGATCGAAAGCGGATTTGGTACCACAACAAAGAGCAATACTGGGAACGGAATCGAGTGCAAGGCCAAAATGGAATCGAGTGTGAAATCGAAATCGAAAGCTGGATCGATCAGAATCTAAAGTAGGACTAAAACTGGAATTGAGAACGAGACTTAGAATAGACGTCGAAAATAATACTGTCGGCATCGTAATTGAAACAGATTGCTCGATATAAAAGATGTGGAAATTAATTTTAGATCTACGTGAGCTGACCCGAAGGAGAAAACCACATTAATATTACAAGTGTAATTTGCGGAGATAGCCGTGACTTTTATTAATTTCTATTTCTGGAGGGAACTATTTCTGAACAACAGATTCTTGAGATGATAGGTAATGTTATTTTGTAATAGGTAATGTTATTATGTAGATTTATTTATATTAATTCATTGATCATATCTACCATTAAATCATTTTATAATATCCTGTTTTTGAAGACAGTGATCTTACGTTAAATAAATAATTGTGTTATTCAAGACAACTATTTTTGAAATTCATCAGTTGTTAAAAAAATATACCCTAGGCTTAAATGTATTTTTATGTGTTATATCTGCTGTGGTAGACCAGACCGGCTGTTGACGAGCTTGTTAAGTGCGCGGCGACGCGTCGCCACGCTCTTGTAGTTATACTACTCTCTTTCATATTCTAGTTATCAACGACCAATTGTCTGAATAATATTATCAGAAGCAGCATAAAATATTACTATTACACAAGAAACTCATTGAAAGAATTGAATCGTCTCAATTTCTAAGATTTTTGTTTTATTTTTGTTATTAAGCTATTGCATACTTTATAGTTTCTTTTTCAATCTGGATATTTCGTTTTTGATTATGCTATATTTATTTCATTTGATGTATCATGTTCTTATGTCATATATATTTTCTATACAAAATAGTATCGATGTTGTACATCTGCCAGGCGTCACATGACGGTTCAATTTTTTTGATGCAAAATGTACGAATATCAATTTTGTCACAAAACATATTTCCTTATTTAATTAAAAGAAAACCTATATTTTGTAATATTTCAAATCTTCTGACGTGCACATATATTTTTTTAATAACATATTTGTGTCACAAGTTTGGTATCCTTGCTGAAGACGTCAACTTGCCACCTAAATTTTTATAGGAAATCTTAATTGGCACTAGATAGAGATACTAGTGACGCCTTCAGAATATGTGTGGCAGTACTGAGAAATAAATAAATATGGGAAGCTTTTTTCGTAAGCTTATATATTGAATCAATAGAATAAAACATTAAAGAATTTAATTTAGGTCTAGTCAGTTATACCATAAAAAGGAGATGTCTCTTATCCGGCCTGCACTTGTACATATCTCATAAAAACAAATAAAAATGTATAAATCATTGGAAAAGTAATAAAATTGCAATTTTTGTAGTATTTATTTAACGCAATTTTTTTTCGCAAGCTTAACTCTTTATTTTTCTGGGAACAAACAACACATTAAGAGATAACCTAGCAAGTTGGTTTGCTCCTATACCGATCTCTAGACTGTTTCGATTCTTGTTTTTATTTTTTGCTGACTCTGTGCACTCAAAAAAGTTATTCTGTCAGTAGCAAAAAATGCATTACGTCAGTTTTCCCTAGGTATTTCCCTAGCTATGCTAGCGTGGATGTCAATAAATTCAATATAAATAAAAATTTTAGATGTTAAAACTCATATAGGCAGGTTAAGATGGGGAGTAATTTCATGTAAGTCGTGTGCGACATCGTCACGTAACGTCTAACGCTAACATTATATCTGTAGCTATAAGTATTACGTATTTTGCTCAGTCAGTGAATGCTAGTACACGTTACACAGGTGAAAAAGTATACCGACTATAACTATATAAACCAATATGCATCTTATTAATACGTCTTCAGTCCCTGTAAATCAATACTGTGTATATATGTATTGAATATGTGTAAACTGTGCGTTGTTTAAATGTGTTTCTGTTTAATTTGTACCTTAAAGGCAATTGAGTATCTTAAAGTAAAATTGGGTATAAAATATACTAATATTTATTTAGAATTCAATACTGGGCTTGCGTAGCTCATGTGTATTTCAGTAAATACATCATATGAAAATAAATACAGTTGTTGCTTGGAAAGCCAATAGATGTCAAACCTTGTCTGTAGCTATAAATTATTACGTTACAAGACTAATGTAAATAGTTTCAATTTATAAATTTAAATTCACTATCAAAAATTAATTTAATAAAAACAACTGTTATATCATAGTTTTAGTTTTCACTTCTGTTGGCAGTCCTCATGGCTGCTTTTAATTTATATCTATAGTACTTTCCAATACAAATCAGTAATGCATTTTCCTGTATTCGTTCCATTGATTAGTCTAATCGACAAA
>BGZK01003902.1:0-18260 GCA_005406025.1 Eumeta japonica
GAAAATCTATTCTAAGTACAAAAACTGCAGAACTCTGGACATTGAATCTCTTTAGCAGATCTTTTAATCTAATCTGTGTGAGTTATTTTTGTACATGTTACAATGTAGTATTAACTTCATTTTCTTGCTAAGGAATCAGCTCTTAATTTTAAAATTTGTTGTAAACGAAATCCTGTATAGTTTCTGACTAAATTGTTTGACATTTTTTCTTGTAAATTTGTTAATATCAGTAATTGCATTAATAAACGAAGCTTAGTACAGGCATTATTTAATAACATTAATTCGTCTATAGTTTAATTATAAAGGCTTTACTGCTCAGCCTACGCAATCTGTCTAATTAACTAAGTAACATTACCGTGTTTCGAGATTGAAGATGATTGGGGTTACAACTTAATAGAGTGTGAACCGATCTGTATTCGAGTTGTAATTTCATTTTATAATTACGCAACAAGAAACGATAAACAATTATTCGTTTCTACTTTTATAGTAACTTGAATATAACCTTCTAAGCTATTATACAATATTCTATTTAGCAACTTCAACAATAGAAATCGTCTCATCGACGTTTTCCTGAAATATTCAATTACATGCCACAAACAACCCACCGCTAATCCTCGAATCTCGTATCGCACTACAAATCATCTTAGTAATTGAATTATATTTCTATAAAATTGAAAGATATTGAACAACGTTAAATTTTCATTTATCTTAACCACCAATTTAATTAGTATATAATTTTTACGTACGTTTCGTGCTTATAAAGCATATCATCAGGAAGAACTGAGCAATAACATTCATCAGCATGCCAGAAGTAAAATATATAGCAGATACACTCTCAAACACCAATGGAAACACTATATAGTACATCAAAGGTGACCGAAGCTGCCATTAGTCACAGACAGTCCATTGATAAGAATGCTCGACATTTGTCATAGGATAACTAACACCAATTATTGCGCAAATTGTTACAGACAATCGTGCAACAACAACGCTGATTTATAAGTCTCAATTTGGTCATTAAGTGTATTGCCAATATTTTAATGTTCTGAAATTTCTAGTGATTCCAAAATATTAAACCTTTTAACCGTATTTCATATATATATATATATATATATATATATTTCATATATATATATATATATATACATATATACATATATATATATATACGCAAAATATAAAAATTGTGATTATATTCAAGCCTATGATTATATGAAGCCTGTCAAACGTTTGGCAAACTCAGTTCTCTCAATATAGCTATTTAACAATTCTAATAGTCTGCCACTAACATTGTTTTAACTCTATTATAGTTCAATTTCTTACTGCATATTACAAATCCGAACATAGCGTCTCCGATAACCATATCGGCTTCGAGATATCAAGCTTGAACGCAAACGTGCAGAGCAAATTACGTCTGTATGCAGACTGAATTATATCGTTCTGTATGCAGTGGCCGATGTTGGCTGCGGTCGCTCTCGTTGCGAGTTTTCTTCGCCAATAAATTTCGGGGCGGTCGCACTACAGCTATTACCCGGTCCGTTGTAGTTGCGCTAACCTGAAAATAGTGATTCGGCCAGCGTACATAAGTAATATTTTATCTCACGCTCCAATATACGTCAGCTGCACAAGGAGCAGCTTGCGAGAATGAACAATTTAATATGAATTTTCATCTAAATGGTTGATTTAGAGCAGAAATAACAAATGGCTTCTTTTCCGTATTAATGTATTAATAAATTTAAGGGACGATAGTGGTTCAGCGGTTAAGTGTGTTTTCTCTCGAACGGGGAAGAACTGGGTCTGATTCTCATCACAAGTGAATTGACCAATGAGTTTTTTTATATCCGCGCTCGGTGCCTCGGAGAAGATGTGTAGCCATCAGTCCCGGATGTAGTAGGATGATTGATTAACCTGATACGGGTATAAATTTGAAAATAAAAACACTGTAGTAACATAATAGTATTTTTCATAACTTAAATATAACAGTTATTTTAAATGTGCTGACACGTATTACTATAATTGTATTTATAGTATGTACATAATAAAATAAACTACTTTTACTTTTGTTTTTTTTCCTTTTATTCTAAGAATTAAGCAGCGTCTCTAATAGTCTTGAAAATATAATAAAAATACCTTGATTGTCACCGTGGCGTCTTTTATTTAAAAATCTAGTTTTTTTTATAAAGTCTTTATAAGCCTTGTTTTACAAAGATATATTTCTATAATAAAGATACGAAAAATTCTAACAAGAAAGGCGAATTGTGCTCACATCATCAGTATTAGTTTAGTTTATCTTTCGCTAATGAAATAAATGTGACAAAACAGAATGACTCGGTCACGGGATTGACTTTTGCTAACGCTTCACGGGCAAGAACTGTCTCATTGACCCGGATATGCTGACACTTGTCAAAATTTGTCCAATGATATCGGCGGCCGCCGTTTTCTGTTACTTTGTTTCAAATGAATGATCGATATATCGCTCGCCAGGAGACAATAAATGATAAATTGAGTGTAAATGAGAAAAATCAATTTTTTAGAGTAGGTATAAACAGTCCATTACAAATCCAGCATTCTCACAGGCGTTAACTATTTGTTATTAGGAAAACTGAAGCTTACAAATATTATTACGTAAATGGTGCTTTAATGTCATTTTACATAGATTTTTGTATTACTGATGAAAAGAAAATTTGCCATTTGCACTCTCTTTTAATATTCCATGACTGAAACCGATAATAGTAAATATCTAGACGAAATTATACTTAAAATAGAACCTAGGAACACACTATAGTGAATTAATTCAACATTATGTTTCGTAAGTAAAGCGTCAATAAATACGTAGCGAACATTAATGACGCTTACATACAGAGAATTGGCAAATGTATACACATTGGAAATATCATTTATTATGTTTGTCTTTGTGTCATTACTGATTTCTAGATTAAATGCGAAGACACCTACAGGTTAGTATTGTACTAAAACTAACAATGAGGACTAAATAGTAAGTAGTTTACTACTGCTTACCTACAGTTATCGCTCAATTCGGTAGTTATATGAATAGCGTAACTAAAAAACTGTCAACGAAGAGCGTGAACAAAGATTTGGATATAAATATTTTCAATATTTAAATTATTTATTTGATAAAATTCAATAGCATTGAACAATTACAATGAAGTATACATTTACAATTTTCATGTACAAATATAAGTGAAGTTTATTACTGATTGACTATTTGCAACCTCAGGAAAACAAAGCCTCTTAGAAACATAATAAGACACAAGTCAGATTTAAAAATTATAATATGTTTTCAATTATATCCCCAAAATATTGCACCGATGCAAACACAGAATATTTGAGTAGCACGTGATTTTTATGCCATCGATGACACCTTAATATTAGTGAAGAAGAAACCAGAAATATTTTTCTAATAACGTGTCAAATCTAGATATTACAAATGCGTGACCTACAGTAGAAAGTGGGGCCGTCGCCGGTCGCGGGTCGCACCCCGCTCTATACGCGTTATTATTATATAGCGCAAATTAGTTTGCACTACTTATGACGAGATAAAAGTAATACATATGTCACGCGTTGCGCAGAATGTGAGTGGAATGTCATAGGATGAAATAACGCATGTACGAAACAGAAGGATGTTGAAGAAGAGTTTCTATGTAGATCTGTCGGTATCACGCCACGTTATGAATATCCTATAGAGGTTTATAGACCTGAGGTATTTTTTTTGCGAATAGGTCTATATAAAAGAATTTTTATAGGGCGACCCAACGAACAGCGGTCGCATATCGTTATTCGTCTATTTGATACCAGATAAGAACTACATTGTCTTATGCCTTCCCGTGATGGTGGTGGTTCAGTATTTAAGTGCATCGCCTTCCAAACAATAGGTACTAGATTCAAATCCGACCACAGGCAATTTGACCGACGAGTTATCAGTTTGAGTCAACGTTAACCATACGCTCCATGTCTCAAAGAGTTCTTCCAGCCGTCGACCCCAGAGTACTGTGGACGCATGCAGATGGTCGTTAGCCACCTCCGACCCTCGTGGGACCAGCGTGGAGGGCTTAAAAGTTCAAGCATCTTCGACTTGAAATAAAGATCGTGTCAGGATACGCCTCGGTGGTGGGTAAATAAAATTCGACACACGAAAATGTATTACCGTAATTATTATCCATTGTCTTAACAGAACGCTAAAAGACATTTAATGTTCTATCAGCAGAACTTAAAACACTGGCTTCGCCATACGATGTGTCGTGCTGCCGGCGGACCATTTTGTTCAGTACAAATCGCGACGTCGACTCGAAACGAAAATTATCACATCACTACAACATCACGGGAGGCTTCCCGGGCGCGGCGGTGAACTGCCGAGAGTCGCCGGCAATATCGACGCAGAAATCTCCATACTGTCCGGGCCCGTTTTGGAAGTAAAATAACAAAACACAAAGCGTCATTCCGTATTCACGGCCGGCGCTTTGCAGACGCCCGACGACGCGCGCCGGCGATCTGCGATTTCGGAAATCGCTACACGTTATTGCGGGACACGGGAGACGGGACCTTTTAAATATGTACAACGCCGCGGCGGGGGGGGCGCGCGGGGACGCGCCGAGGTCGAGCCCGCTTTATGTAAATGCCGCGGACGATATTTCTCTTTCGCGGAGAAAAACCCGCCGCGACAGGTTTATTTCGACGTCGCTCCCGAAAGGAGAGGATGGGCGGATACGAAATATTATAATTGTCTAGATCCTTCCCGGCCTATTATGCCCGGCTTATCCTATGAAGTGGAAAGTGTGAGGCATAAGTTTGTTTCGCGATAACCGAGAGTTCGTGTCGGTGCGCCTCGTGCGACGGGGACCGTTCTGTGGCTGTGCCGATTTGTTATTCGTAATAGAGAAATGAGTAAATATGACTGCCGTCTCGCCTATTCTGGCAAAAAACTAAGTTATTATAATTGAATAATTTAGTTTAGACGTGTATAACAAAAATAATATAAACTATTTTCAAGACAAAAATAAATAAACAAAAAGGAATTAAATAAACCATCCTAGGTCCATGGTAGAACACACAGTAGAATTATAAAACGCTTTAGGTATCGGGTCCCGAGTGAGTAATAATTAATTTTTCTAAATCCATCTATTTTAATATTCAAAGGTACCGTTTACTAACGGTACAAGTACTACAATTAGCTAGCGCTGAAGGGCAACATCCGAAGAAAGCCACGTTTAAAGCGTGATTAAATAACAAGGATACCTGTACATAGCGCGAGCTCAGGGCCCATTATGTTGACTTCGTAATAACGAAACGCTAACCATCAATTATACCTACGTCGGTTACCCCATTTTGGGAACGATGTCGAAAATTATTATTAAACATACTCCACAAAATGCATGACATGTATATAACAAATACTATTATGTTATTGACGACTTTGTTGACATAAAGTCTTAATAATTTTATACATTTCAAATTAATCAAAAGTCAAAAAACTACTCATATTACATGTACGTACAATAGGCACAATTTTGTTAAAAGTTCAAGTTTCTTTTCGATATTTAATATTTTAAATTCATCGTTAGATATTCGATTCTTTGGGTTCCATATAATATTTGACCAGACGAAAAATTATAAAACCGGTTGCTGCTTAAGCGAAATGTAATTTAAATACGTAGAAATGATCCAAAATATCTTTGAGTACATATGTTAAATTTGGATCGTCTACTGCCTTAGTCTTGAATGAACATAGTGTAACATCGGGCCCGCTACTTAGCATAAGTTCACTAGATGTCGAAGTTTGGCCGAAGTCGCGCCCCGATCCGTGGCGCGTAACCAATAAACTATTTAGTTCGCCGCGCTCCCGTTCGCAGTCATCCGGCGCTATCAAGTTTTAGTGTTCCGTCTGGACCATTATCTTAGTTTAAGCGCAGCGTAGCGTTGTCAGAAGTGCGATAGCCGCGTCGAAACACAGAAATCATTACACGAAATAAGCCATAATAAGAGTTTTTCACGGGTAATATTCTCACGATATGTCCTTACTTATACACTCATATTTGTAATAGAGGTTTGACATTTCAATAAAAAACATACATGTTATATGACTCTGAAGCATGTAAAGCCCATTTTATTTAGTGCACTGATAATAATCGCGGTCGGAAACATTTAAAAATACCAGCAATAATAATACATTTACAACCAAAGATATCATTTCTATCATTGATGGACTCACTGTTCTGGTTTACACAGCGGGACAAGTCCAATGAGATGGCTTAAGCGAAAACAGACGATAGCCGAGGGCGTTCGCGTTTGAGGTACCGAGTGTAGTCACTTTTATGACATAACTGGAAAATAAGACGGATTCCTTTAAAAGGATTATCTTTCGTTTAACTTCATTTGAGTTTATTCTGCCAGTAACAAGAGTGGTTTCTGCAGCTTAAAACGATATTTTCGAATATAGTTAAATGATAAATCTGGAGTTGTGCGAAAATATTTAGAATAGTTAAATAAATTTTGAAAATCACTTTTTTAACTCAACGCTAACTAACGCTTGAAAAGTAAGTTGCTCTAATCATATAGGGGTTTCGTCTTATTTTTTTACTGCGGAACTCTAAAAATATTTCTGTGCATCTTTAAGAAATTATACGCGATTTAAAATTAGCAATAAAATAATTTCCATTATGACGGACGTCATATTAAATCAATTATAAATATATATTTACATATTTTTATAATATAGCGTCTGTGACCATATTGATTTTTCATCACTGTAATGCCTTTTGTGACACTCATAAGATTAAGACAAATCGATTGAGATGAACCATCAAAATCGGCCCACGATTTTGGTCTCTAGAACGCCACAAAGAACAATCATTCATACATTGGGTTCATTGATTATGTATTTATATAATTTATGTATGTAATATACGTAAATTCATAGATTTATCCATGCGAACATACGTAAATGCATACATATATAGCATGATAAACACATTACCCTTTGCGTTGCGCGATCGGGTACATTCAAAGTCTGCTTTAAAGGTGCAAATAAAACACTAATTGGTATTTATAAACAAGTTTAATCATTTGGTAATCACGAATAAATGAATAGCGCATTTTCATGAGCATCACAATAGCGAATAGTAGACGACCTTTCATCACGCACACAATGCGCGTGCGGCGGACGCGTCCTTTACGTAACACATCCTTGCTTCGCCCGGACGATTCAGCCGGGAACGGATGTAGCGACGACGTGCCGATGTCGGTGGTATCGCGTAGGTGGGTGCCGCAGCATCGTAGGTCGCTCTGTATTCAGCGCCCACGCGCCCACTAAACGAGGACAGCAAGGTTATATGTGACGTCACAGATGTGAGGCCATTATTTCGCGATGCGCCACAACGGATTTTTCCGTTTCATTCTTATAAGCAGTAGATCTATTTAAAATATTAGATAAATGATATTAAAACATCATCATCAAATATGTGCCTCATACTGAGATTAATTTGAATCAAATCATGTTTTAAAATAAAATTATTAATATTTCAAACATTTTGCTTTTCAACAAAAACAAATTTTAGCACATGATAACGTGAAATAAATAATTAAAAATGCACTCCAAAAATAAAAATAAGAACTTTCCTTTATTTCTTAGAACTTTCCTTTATACACTTATTATTTGCTATATTTAAAACATTTATAAATTCACTTGTTCTTTTACAAATGGTAAGCAAAAGTAGTAAATTTTGTATATAAAAAATCAGTTTATATATTTATCATGTTAAATAATGAACATATTAATTATTTACAAGAAGCCTATATTGAAAAGAAAAATTTAATTTTGAAATAAAAAGAATTAATATTCTCCAATGAATATTCTATTGTTTGGAGTATCAATTCGCGGAAATCCATAATATGATTTAATATTGATTTAATAAGGTTGATAGATATCGAACACCTAAGCAAATGCTAATATTTTATTAATTTTAGTCTGTTAAATAGTTATATTTTTGTTTCTACGTTTGTTTCATTACAGATCAACACATCAACAGAAAAATGTAGACAGTCACATCCATCAGAGCGTTACGAGTATTAAAACGAGTGATGCGTTCCCAACCACCTCACGCGATATGCAGATACGCACTAAGTAATACGTCCAAGCGTGACAGACAGCCGACATTCCAAACATAAAGTAGGACTGTACTTGCTTACTAACTTTAACAAAAACCAAAATAATACGATAAATAATAAAGTTGATGAGATCAAGCTAAAATTAGAACACATATGTGGTGGACATTTAATAATGAAATTCACGAACTGGGTGTCGCATCGACAGAATACGTCGAGGAAATCTAGAGAGGAGGTCTATGTGCTATACTGGACGTCAAATAGCTGAAAGGAATAAATAAACTAAATCTAGACCTATTGTAATATATTTTTCGTCCTTCATTCTTTTATTTTAGTATGATCTACGTGCAAAATCATAGAAAATACAACTACATTATTTTAAAACTATAAATTTTCCGATGTCGCTGGAGGCACAGCAGTGACAGCAAATAATTATTGTTTCGGACAGTGAAAAAATTCTATCTAGTTAGAAAAATATGATAAAATGTTGAGCACATAGCATGGCTTTACCATGCTATGTGCTCAATCTCTGCACACGAAATGAACTGGCTCGACTGATAAAATGCCACACATTCATAGAATACAGATTGAAGTTGCAGTTTTCGCTATTGTTTTTGCTTAGTGATGTGAATTCCGGTGACCACTTCCCTTCCATAAAATATCCTATTCCTTTCTGAAAATTCTGATGGTCCAGTCTTCTCAACCAGATATTCTACATCTGTCTAAAAGTTCCGATGCCCACTTTCCCCTTCGTCAGAGAACCTTTTTCCATTCTAAAAGGCTGGTAATGCACTACAGTCGTTGTGAGTGTCCAAGCGTGTCTCATTCACTCTCTGACTATTCATTAGCAGCTTTAAATCCTTTAAAAAATATTTCAAGTATTCTTTCAATTATTGAGAATATATCGTTAAAATTTTAAAAAGAAAGATGAACTGTTCAAATTTTCTAAAAAAGAAACATAAACTGATCCAATTCAGAAGACGACGTGTCAAATTTGCGTTCCTCTCTTGCTATGTAGGTATAGTCCCTCATAATCTTTTATTAAATATACACTGAAACTTTCAGCCTTCCACGCTGGCGCGGCGTTAGTCGGGGACGAACGTCCTCGCCGCATTAGTCACAATGCTCGGACATGGACGCGTCCTCTCCCAGGACACGGATTAAGTGATTAAATTTATTATGGCTTAATTTATAAGTCATTTTGTTAAGAACTCGTCGGTCACTTAATCCATGGTAATCCTTAATTCGAGCTCAAAGCCATCCGATCCGAAGCCAACTTGCAGGCCGCACACCAGCAACACAACTGTAATAAAAGTAAGATGACATAAATATGGTCCTTCGAATGAAGAAGAAGGATAGGAATAAAATATCAAGGTAATCGAAATTAAAGGAAAGTACGCATAAAGAGGATAACGCAAATGGATAACGCAAAATTAATGCTTGTATTGGCAATAGAACTTCAGAAATATTTGTGTATTTGAATTATTAACGCTGTTTGTGTTAATAATTCGATTTATGCAAATATTTTGTTGGACAAGATCGACCTAAGCCTTAAACGAAAATTATAAAAATATTTAACCTACATCGTATGCGGCTGCACAAAAACATATTTTAAACATCGTGCCGCAAGACATAATTTTGTATGACGAGTAATCCGTGCGAAGCTCGACTAATATTTGACAAGGAAAAATCCGGAAAGCACGATTTGTCAACGAGCGACAATTTTAAAGCGGCGCCGGCGCCGCTCGCGCGCGCTCTGCTGATCCGTTTACGCGGAAATACAATTTGTATCGCGCAGTCACTGCGAGCGATAGCTGTGATTATCTGTATGAATTTCGTTTGGAAAGAGAATTTCTACTCGGAGGAAAGAATTGCTGTTATTTTAGGGGTCCATACATCCGATAATAAAAAAACGTTACAGGGTCACTCTAGTATCTGGCCGTCTGTCAAAATTCGTTTTTTTTTCCGAATTTATTGAATGAGTTGGATTTCACTACATATATTTTAGGCAACGCAATCGTGAACACGTAGCGCAACGGTGCTAAATAACGAACAATAGAGAACGAATTAAGGTAATACATCTTTATACAATATAAGAAGAGGAAATGTTTAAGAAAATTTAAAAAACATAAGGAAATAAGCTTCCTCTTATGTTCGATACCGTTGAGTCTACAGTTTTAAAATAAAGGTCTATTTCTAATTTACGGGAAAACGTAAGTAAAAACCTTAAGTCGATGTTTTCTCACGGTAAGCGGAAAATATTAATTTTCCGAGAAAAAAAAAGGGAAATATCGCAATAAACTTTATCACTTCGTTTTAGTTCACTTGTTTATTATATTTTGTTATTTCGAGTCACATTGTGGTAATATATAGGTATACTTTTTATCTGCGACTTAGTTAGATAAACAAATTTGGGGCCAGATTAAAGGAATAGCGGGTAATGCGATGATTTATAATTCAGAAACTTCTCCACGTGAGTCCTACTCGTGTTTGTTTTTTACATTTATTGGAGAAAAAATCAACGTCAACCGCAAAACAAATTCCGTGCATGTGAAGTAATTATGCTCAAAATTTTTTTCATGTCCTATCATCTCAAAAGTTTCTAGTAGGTATAAAAAAAATCCACAAAAGCCTCTCTATATTTTGTTTCTACACGACGCTCAACAATTTTCCGCTTTTTCATATATATAAATTACTTATTTTTATAGTAAATTTAATTCTCTACAAAAGCTCTGATACAATTTTCTTATAAACATAACAAGTAAAAAGTTATCAGACTTTGAATACTAAAAGTCAAATTTACTCTAATAGTATAGATTTTACAACGCATTTTTTCATTCCATTTTATTGTATAATTTATTACTTTTATACTGTAAATAATTATTTAGTGGTTAAATAGAGACTATATATTGGTGGATATATTGTTGGCCTGTTGTAATGGCCATAACGTGCATTATTCACCCGATTCTAAAGCACTTGGGAAACATTTAATACAATAATAGTTGGCACCGATATTGAAGATTTTGAAATAGAAACAATGACCAAATGAAAGAAAGAAACAAAAGTATTCAAACTCAAAAAAAATAATGTTCTTTTATTTGTTTTATAAGCGTTACTTTATTCTATCAGACTTTATATTACATTTTGAAACCATTATATATATTAACCTTGCGATGATTACGAAAAATTGTTAGATTTGAGTTACATTCTTTGAGAGGAACTCCATCTATGATATTACTTTCAAAAATCCGTAGCAACGCACCACGCAAGATGTAGAAGGCCATTTATTGTATGAAAATGTCTATATTCAAAAACAATTTAAAATATCGTACTAAAAATTAGCACAACTTTGAGACTTATGTTGGTTCATAGTTCTAATTTACGTTAAAGGTGGTTTCAATGTTCAAACGGCATTAAAGCTCCTAAATAAAAATTTTCGAAAGATTTGATTAAAAACAAGAATATAAATTCAAAACTTCGAACGCAGCGATCACAACATTTTCTAGAAACGGATGGTATTTGTCAGAAGAGCTCCACTCTATCTTTGTTTGATGAGTCAATATCTCAGGAAATTAAACCAAAAATAATTTGATCGATACAACAAAAATATAGCTTATGTGATGCTAAATGACTTGTGATAAGAAATCGAATCATGATATCATTTATTCTAATGATATTAGTGAAGTTATTATACCAAAGTCAATGAATTTTCGATGTCTTATATTCACCATTTTTTCTGGACCTACTGGTAAAAAATTAACACTACTCTTTAAAAATTATTTAAAATTATGAAAGGTCTTAAAATACCTAGTCAATGACCCAAGAGGTAGCTTTAGTTGAACGATATTTAAACAAAACAATATTCGCTGTTCACAGGAAAAGTACACTCATCGTAACTGACGAATTATTTGTCAGTGACAATTGTATGTAAACCCAAAAATATTGGTAATTGTTACAAATAGTTTAAAAATTTATTATTAAATAAATAAAACTTACGATTGGTCATAACTATATTTAAAAGCTAAAAGAATTATCTTGGATTCATAAAAATTTGATTACTTAATTTCACAAAAGGTCTATTAGTAAGTAAACACTTTTAACTATATCCACCAACATATATGTCTCTTTTGACCACTAAATACTTATTTACAGTATAAAATTAATATAAATTATACAATGAAATCCGGTGAAATAAAAATGCATTTTTAAATCTATAACTAATATATTTAACTTTGTTGCTAATATTCAAAGTCTGGTAACTTTTACTTGTTACGTTTATGAGAAAATCATATCAGAGCTTTTATGTAGACAATTTAATTTACTACAAAATGTGGTCATCGAAAGTATAAAATAATTTTTTAGTAGTTTTATTTGAAGAATGCAGAAAATAATAAGTGTAAAAAGGAAAAACGGAAAACTCTTGAGCAACGTGTAGAATGAAAATATAAATATGTAGCTGAGTTTGTGGGAATTTTTTTTTAAACCTACTAGAAACTTTTGACACAATAGGAAAATAACTTTCTTCCTTTTGGAGCACCTTAATGTGGACGCAGATAATAGTTCGTCTTTACTCCTCAGCGAACACAAAAACAAATATTATTTATCTGATAAGTTACAAATATGATGTTATTTTTTTATATGGCATTTTTAAGGGACAAAAAAAGAGTGTGATCCACCGGAAGATGCCTATGGGCACCCCAACCTCGAGGGAATCACTAGGGCGTGCCCGGTCCTTTAGGATGGAAAACTCTTAATCTTTAATATTCGCTCAGTATTACAGATGAAGAAATACATTCATGTTACCGTGGATGAAGACGCGTGCAAAAGCTATTTGATAATAAGATCGTATCTACATGTGGCAGTAAATTATTATTGAATATAATATGAGGATAACAACGGTTCACCTTTTTCAGCCACTAACATTTTATTTAATACCTATTTAGAATGTAAACAATTATTTTAAGAAAATAACATGATTTCTCAACTTCATCATTACCAAAGTACTGAAACGGAATCCTTTATGAGCCTAAATGTAAATCTACTGACTGATTATACATACATGTATGCCTTAGCACGCGTGATCGTCTAGTCAATCCATTTTATAAAATTATGTAGCGTTAAACAGTCTGGCTTTGAATCAGAAGCAAAGTTCGACTCTCCCAGGATTGCGATCTGAACTTGGATTTTATTGGATTGCCGCGAAACTCCACGGGCTGATGTTTCGTATCGCGTGCTATTCACATCCACGAAGGATAGAGCCGTTTGCTCTCTTCCGCGCCTACAGCGTCAGGGGTGTTTCCCCACTTGTTCGGTAGTTGTACCCACATCAGCCTGTCGCAGTGAGACCAGGTAGCGGCCGCCTTCTAGCTTTGCGCTTCTAGCTTCTAGTTTGGGGCTGCACATTTTTGCGCGGCCATGTAAATTGTTATTCGGTACAGTGATGCCTCTCCATTCTGTATGATAATAAGATATAAACAATTAAGATCTACATGCTCAATATCAATTATAAAGAAATATAATATTTAACTCTCTGAGTTTTCTAGAGTTTCGGTCACATTGACACTGTCTGTATAAAATAAAATCGTATATTTTATGCTTCTAAGCATCGCAACCTCAGTATAATCGTCCTTAGTACTTGGACTAAATTAATCTAATAAATCATCCATCATTAATAGTCATATGATGTGATAACTTTATCTCACCTGATTAATCATAAATAAATCTACCATCAGCATCATACTTCGCCAATTAAACCATCAATACTTCACCTAACTTAAATCAAAATACACAAATATCACATCTAATTCAATTCATAATTTCAATCATAATCACATCCAATAATATAACTCATGATATACATAATAAAATTGTCCCTATATCAAGATACGAACAAAGCATGAGAACACAATACGTATAGTGAAATGTATCATATATAAATTTAGAATAAAATCTTAATTTAAATATTTTCGGACAGATCAGAACCGGTTTCTTATATTACAAAATATATAGTATATGTTTTATTTTTACAAATGGTCAAGCGTTGCTTTTAAACAACGACACATGTCTATGACAATTTATATAAACGAAACTCGTCTCTCTTTCAATGATTATTTTTGTTTTTGTATACTAAAGACGTCCGAAACAAAAGCCGTTTTATTACTACTATCATTTCCAATGGCACAAATTCATCATAAGGAATGACAAATTATGTTTCTATGAACTCTAAATATTTTTAGTATTTTTTTATTTGTAAACCCAAGAATCTGTTTCAGCGCTAATAGAGGTACCTATGTCATTCAGTATTATGTACTAAATAACCATTCTCTTTTTTGTATCACTGGCCATAGAGCCATATCTCGCCTTCTCGATTTATTGCCGTATCATAGACTACAGATAGCCGGCCACAACGTAATTCGGTTTCGTAGCTGCGCCATGTTTCTCCACGTTTTATTATCGAAATATAGAGGGCGTCTACGCAACTATGTGCCGATGTCGGAATGATTTCGTAGGAAGTCCCTCATAACCTATGAAATGTATTGTTCGCTCGGCGCTGAATAGAATCATACTAGTTTCGAATAAATAGAACATGCACGCCTGTAAAATGTATTTAGTAATATTTCTATGTAAATTTCCATGTCGATCAATTGTAGCGTGAGCACGACGTTTTACATTGAATTCATACCATTTTCTATATAATTTTAAACCAAAGTAGAAACACTTCTAAGAAAAGTTATTTCGAGTGTTATTGTGCAACGTTAATGCCTTTGTAAAGTGATGAAAACCTAACACCACGTACTAGTTTATCATCATATATTAATACAAAGGTAAATGTTTGCCTCCCTTTTAAGAAAACTCACAATTACTCCACATAAATTTTATATCATTTTGTAATTGCTTGCTCTACTCGCATCAACAAACAAAAAAATATTATTGTTTTGTAAATTAATTAATTATTAAAATTATACTGCCATCTGCCGACTTTAATTTTAAAATAATGTCAACAGGATTTTTTGTTCAAATATTCCATATTTGAACAAAATATTGTTTGATCTGTTATCTGAGGTTCATAATAATGTTATACAATCCTGCGACGAACACTGAAAATAAAGCAGAAAGAAGTCAAGTAAGTCGAATTGCATCAGATGATTATGTATATATATATATATATATATATATATATATATATATATATATACATTTAAAATATTGTTTATGAAGAAATTTTGTAATAAAAGGAAATAAAATTAATATTTACACTAATTTTGTAAACTGATAATTATTATACATCTAATCCGTTTATCTCTATAATAATATAACAATAAAATCGGTACTGATTCATAGTTTTTCATCTCGCAAGGCGGTAAGTTATATAATAGAATAGAAAACTAAGGTAATTTTTCTTCAACGTAAAATACAAGGAAAGTGAATTCTGAATTCATTAAGATTTATGAACTTTTTCCTTTTCAACTAGTCGCAGACCACCAAATGACAAGGGCCGTCTTTTGAGGAAACGCGTCTTCGCCAGAAAGCGCTCCATTCCCGGAGGAGTCATCCGCAAGAAATAAGCTCAGCTTTCACGATTCACTGCGGCTCAGTTTAAGGCTTAACTAGTTCTAAGGCCGTGGAGTTAATGCATGCGCGTGGTTTGAGAAATGGTTTATGAGTGGACTAGCAGCAACCACAGTTTTGTCCATTATATAAAACCTACTGTGTATTTGCTGCAATGGTTGAACTATCAACTTGCAAATGTCAGTCACTCAGTCAGTGTCAGCATTTTTTGCCCCAAGATGTGAGAGCTATTGAATTTATCGGCATGGGACCATTCATTCTGACGTTTGAATCGTTTCGTGCGATAATACAAAAGGTATAAAAACACCTTTAAATGGATATTTGTCATACGTTGACATTTTGACGGATTGTAATTGAGACTTTGGCCATTCGAAGCGGAATCATTTGTTGATCTAAGGCTATTTGTAATAAAAATATATAAAAGTACACGTACTTTTATGTATATGATACTTTTGTATAAGATATTCGCAAAATTTTCAATTTTCACAAGTAAAAAAATTAAGGGTTGGTTAGGTTAGACTTGGCAACCCTATAATGAGCATGGTCCGACATGCTTTGGACCAGTTTTCTGTTAATAACATAATAATAACACATACTCCGTAAATTTTAACCCCATTACGATTCAAAAGTACAGTACATAAAAGGACGAGATGGAAACTGTATTTTGTGTCTGTAGGCCTGTCACAGATGTCTGTCTCTGTGTCGACTTTCTCTTCCGGAAGCCAGAAACTAATTTGTATACATATGCTCGTGCCCGCGCGCATGAGTACGTGTGGGACTCGTTCCCAATGAAAACCCTCTGACGCCCTAGCGATATCGCGACAGTGCGACCGATCGGCATGGAGACGTCGCCGCGCGGCGCGCTATCATCACGGGCCGTCGACCGGGTCGGGATCCCGGTGACGCCGGTGGCGCGGGAGCGCTACGGGAGCATGACCTTTGCAGGTCGTATTAATTTCGAGGAGGGAGGTGGGATTACCAGCGCGAATCGTCATCGCTCTGCATGCATTTATGATAGATTTCGCGCCTATTAAACGATGTTGTTACCGACTAACTAACTGACATACTAAATTTGAAATACACCAAGATGGAATTTATTGTATATATTGTAATGTAGGTCATATAGTAGATATAAGATTTTGTGATAATACGCAAGCATTAGTTCTATTTATTAATTTAAAACATTATAAGGCTTACATCGTCAGCGAACCGTAAGGACGAACCGTCGCATAACTCTTTGAGATAGTTGCCGCTCTTCACAAACCGATTCTCCCCTTTTGTACTTCACCTTCGCACATGACCTTTAATAAATTAAAAGGGGTCAAGAAGTTTTCCTCGTATTCCAGCTCTTAAAGGTACTTCAGATTTCTTCAACTTCTGAGCGCGACGTTGGTCACATGGAGGTCCATCACCTCACACGTAGCATTTGCATGTTCCGATCGAATTTTCTGCACAACATATAGTACAAATAATTTTAAAATCGAATAAAGTAGACATAGATTTAAATTATATTTATTTTTATTGTTTATTGAAACTTCTTTATCGGCGTATGGGAGAAATTTTGTAGCAATGTAACGGTTTTCTGTTACGCGCCATCTTTATTTCTGGGTTACATTTTTCCGTTACGCGCCATATTTATTCAATGTTATTATTGTCATCGTGGCATAAACATAATTGTTACTTATACACCTGTCATATACTTTCTGTCAACACCTAGATCTATTTACAGTTTGTATATATTACATTTTCTAATCTTTGAAACCTTTTCAACCGACATACATGAACTATATCTCACATTCTTTCATTGAGTGACTGATTTTATATGTAGCATTCGATAATTTTCCCTACAATTCTATATGGCCCTTTATAACATCGCATTAATTGAAAAGTTTTACCTATCACCCTTCTAGGTACATATACCATTACCAAGTCCCCTACATGAAACTCTGAACATTTCTATTTCTGAAACTCAGTAGTGACGTGAAAAATAATATTTCAATTAAGTGATTAGCGAAAAATTTATAAAGTTATTTGTATCCATGTCTGATAATAATAAAAGCCTTTTGCATAAACTTTATCTAATTTAGCTTTATTCAACCAATTTCTGTGAAGTTGTAAATAGTAAATCATTTTTCGAAAAATGATGTCATAAAGAAGTTTCACTTCTCACATGTGTACACTATACACACACACTTTTTTTATTTATTTTCTCTCACGTATCTCAATGATAGATTGTTTTCATTTCGTAGCTGTCGAGCTTGACTGAGATGTAATTTACGTATTCACATATGTTTTTTAGAGTCCCGTCCCTCTAAGAACATCATTGGTGTAATGATTCGTGTCGGTTATAAGCTGCTGTGTTTAGAGACGCAGGCATCAGGCACCCGACATTGGACTACTAATGCGAATGAACACCTAAATATTTTTCGGATTTAATTATTAATAATATAATCAAGTATTGGAAATAACATAATGCATTACCTTGTGAAATATAAACTATATTAGATGTGATAATAAAAAGCAAAGATAAAATTAAAATTATTTAAAAATAGCGAAATTATTATATTTTTATG
>BGZK01003903.1:0-18245 GCA_005406025.1 Eumeta japonica
TCGTCTCTCTTCCACCCAGCCATTGATATATTTGGAAAGTAAAAGAATATGTATATATATATGTTATGTTTTGTATATATATATATACAAAACATAACTCCCTCTTTGCTGTTAGGCGTTTGGTTAAAAAAATCAGTTAGTTGTTAAAGGAGAAGCTAGGAATTGATTTGAATAATACGAGTTTTCAAAATGGTTATAAAAAGGTGTTATAATTTCAGTTTATTTGCAATTTCAAACTACATTTAAAGATACAAGGTATGAATATTTTTACGATCGTTTTTAAAAATCTATATTCAATATTTCACTCGAAATATTTCATGATAAACTTGTTTTTGAGAAGCGTAATTTCTAATTTTGATTTTTCGTAATTCTAATAAACCCAGCGACACTCGCGCCACCAAGACAAATCTAACGACGTATAGCTTATTGGAATCGTTTCATTATTTTAGAAGCTGCAAAGGAACGTATTAACACACATACATCCAGGTCCAACACATAATCACTTTTTGGTCTTTGCCATAGTCGGATATAAATAATACATAAATTACATTCTTTTTTACAGACAAACAATTTTCTTACAATTCATAATTTTGTAATTTTTCTTATTGGCAAATGAATGATTCGACATTTAACCTAGCCACGTCGGCATAATTACGTTCAGATGCCCATGTATAATAGTTACTAATATTGTAAACGAGCATCTGATTTATTCGCACGTGTACTTATTGGTTATTAATAAACTACTACACCAATTAAGATAAAAACTGAAGAAATAATGGTATAATATACGAGAATTAATTTGTGTATACTTTTCATATCTAAGAAAATACCTTGAAATTTTATTTAGAGGTTGATGATATTTGTCGTAAGATTCGATTTTAGGTGACGATATAAGGTGAAAATTATAAAAACACAGTTTAACAACGCTATTTAGCAATATGTAAGCAATGGTGTTTGTACGCATAGCGAAAGCGGGTCAGAGGTGGAAAATTAGATCGGATATGGATAGAAATGAAATTGTAAGCGGAATCGAGCTAAGAACGGCATTGAAATAAAATCACCACCCAAATTTCAGGCGAGGGGAATGGCATCAAAGACGATGAAATTTAATTTTATTTTAGCGAAGAAGTCACAATCGGAGCGCTAGTCCATCATCATCATTCGTTCGACCCTCAGCCAGTCGCAATATCTGAAAGGGATACAAAGGGATACACCAACGGCAGGGTAATTATAGGAGGGGGAGTGTAGGTTCTAGTTTGGATTAGAAGTGAAATAATTGTAAAGTCCACTGGTATCCGTGCAACCTTAACCCAGAAATAGAAGTCGAGATAAGTAATAGATATCCCAGTGTGTCAACAAACATAGTGGGAAAGGCTAAGCTTCTCTGTTCTTCCGCTCTTAGTTTTTTTAGCTTGGTGTGAGCTTTTAGTGTTCGTTTCTGGAAGTTCGTACGGCTCATCCGCAACCTTTTAGTTTCAAATATGCTCTGTGCTAATGCAGCCTATCCTTTTAAGTTTTTATTGTAATAACTTATACGTAGTCTGAGAATTTGTTCTTTCCCAATTTGTTTTTTCAGTTCAATCTTTCATTTTTTCAGTTTCTTTGCTTGGTGAAGACTTTCAGTGTCCATTGCCGAGAATTGGTCGAATTTGTCCGCAGCCCTTTTAATCTCTAATTTATTCTGTGCTAATGTGGCCAGTTCTTCTTAGTTCTTGTTGTAATCGATAGTGTTTTGTTGAAACGTCCATAAGAGTCGCTCAGTCGTGTCTTCCGGATGTGATTCGTTTTCTGTGATAGAAGATCTTAAATCGGATTTGAATAAATCACGTCGAGCTCTTAAGAAAACTTTTTATTTATTTTTCAAAAATTTGTATTATCAAGTAAATTTTTTAATATTATTTCTTTACTTCACTTGATGCAGAGCATAGAACTCAGTAAAGTAAGTTACAAACGTAGGGCTAGTTCTAAGTAAATAAAAATATACACAAAAGTATTTTTGTATTAAAAAGTATCTGTAAGCATCTGAGAAAATAAGCTTAGTATAGAGTCACACATTTTATGATGCTCTTTGAATCGAGGAATGTTAATTCTCATTCCTTCTGATTTGTTTGTCTAAGTCTTTAAGCCTTAGAAAACTTCACTTCACTTCGCTATGATTAAGTAAAGAAGTCGTGTTAACATTATACTATTTTAAATTTATTTGATATTTTTCTTAATAACCCAATTAAACAGATTTGATCGATTTTAGATACATCATTTTTACGCAGACCCGACTGTACATTGTAGGTCAGTCGTGGTGATACTTCGTTTATTCATCCGATAACGCTACTAGATAAGTCTCAAAAATAACACAAAGATGTACACAATTAAGTAAATAATGATAGTGTTGTGATAAAAAGTATATTTCCAAACAGCTTACTCACAACGCCGGTGCAAAGTGTATCACATTTTCGCACACATAATCGGCTCCGTAACTCTGAAAATGATAGCGAATCTTATGCAACCAAGGTCAACCGTGTTTGGTGAACGAAGCGACATGAGCATTGGAACCGATCGCACCCACCTCGGGCCGCGGTATATAGGTGCGGCGCGCCGGCGCCGGCCACAGTGGCCGCCCGCCGCCTGCAGCATTCGGAGTCCATCTGTGGTGACTATTGAGACAACATGTTGGAACATAAAGTGCCCGATTTCGCGCAATTGAGCGAGTTTTGCAGTATCGGTGTATGTTTTTTATTCTATTGACGAATTACGTTAATCTACTTCGAAATAAATTTGAATATATCGTGCAGTGATAATTTGTACTTTGATATGAAATTATTTTACATTCAATTCATAAAAAAATAGAGAGCACCTTCCATTTTCTGATACTATAGACGTATATAAAAATAATATATATATATTCATACACGCATCAATAGTAATCATTATTTAAAAAGATAATACGTCACTTCATTTTTTTTTTATTTTATATATAGCTGCTTAAATTATATAAAAAAATAATTTCTTGTATTACACATAAAATATAATGGTAAAAATATAATGTGACTTTTTATAAACCTGTTGCATGTATAATTCTATGCTTAAAGCAGTATAACTTCAATAATGCAAGAATTTTTTTCAATAAGAATTTATAAGTTTTTAGATCACTATATGAGTGAAACAAGTGAATACGAAAGAATTATTTGTTTTCAGGCCGGAGGAAAAGTACTGTTCGCTACGGATGATTTCTTCGCGGTGTGCGAGAACATGCTTTCGGACTCGGAGCCGATATTCATTCCGGAGAAATACACGGAGTACGGGAAGTGGATGGACGGTTGGGAGACACGGCGCAAGCGCACGCCCGGCCACGACTGGTGCATCCTCAAGCTGGCCACCAAGTGCGTCATCAGAGGTGTGGAACGTTTTGATTTAGATCGCCTGCGAACAGGTTCCTTTCGAGCAGTAAAGATTTTTTCTATTCCCTATCTCATAACCACGCTTCATTTGTTATTTTGCAACACACTTCTTTTCGTTCGTCCCACTGGCTAAAGGCAACGTGTCGATGATGATTAATAGAAGCGAGACCTAGACGATTAAAATGATGTTCAGGTTACGTGAGATTTTAATAGACGCGAGTCGAATTTATTTCCTAAGAATTAATAATCTTACCTCTGCATAAAAAAAACACACCAAATAAATGAGTAAACTAGCCAAATTATTCTACGCGCAGTATAGCTGGAAATTTTGAGGAGCGCCGTACGTTTCGTATAGGACACTCTCTAAGAGGAGGGCGGTACACTCCAATCCGCCCTCTGTCTTAAGCGGGCTGACAGTTTTTCAAGTTGTAGAAGACTCTGGTAGTGTTGTCAGATACAAATATTTTATTATTACATATTCCTTATTTTATTTATTCATTAAATCATTCATTTTTTTCTTAGACTATTCAAATATTCTAAATTCTACTTAACAGGCGAAGAACCTTTTTATCTAACAGAGTAGCACTCAGTAAATCTACGTCATTATTATGATTGCAATAAAAGCACGCCTATCTCCAGAAGGGTAAGCAAAAACGACAGATTTCCAAATGATGCGATCTTTGCATATCTTTCTTTCACCACTGACATCAATCAATAGTTTTATACAATCTTGTCTGTTTCGGTTGCCTAATTTTTAGCCCTCATTTAATTTTTCACCAATTTAATCGTCAAAAGATTTTCTAGGGTTTCCCTTACTAACAGGACAAATTTGATATCCTGAAAATTTGTTTTGTCTGCCTACCTTCATTCGCTTTTTGCAGAAAGCCAAATCAATCCAACATATTGTTTCCAACCCTAGTCACTATATTTTCTTTAAAGCTACACCATTCTCTGACGTCATTATTTCCATAACTACACATCACTAAAGTAAAGTATAACGGTTATTGTAAAAGGTGGAGTATTCATTAGATAAAATGTCCAAAATAGAAGGATAAAGCGTGTGGAAGGCCAACAGGCGAACGGGATACAGGAGACGGAAGTAATAGGATTTCGCGTGCTCCTTTAGACGCGGAACATTGAAAATTGAATAACGTTCGTTTTATAACGATGTCGTGGCAGTTTAAAGCTAGGTTTAATAGTTGATACTTATTACAATATGTGCATAGTGTATTTTTTTTTCCTTTTTAATGTTTTAATTTTTCATTTATTTTGTTACTGACGTAAGATTCTGAACAAAGGCGTTTAAAACCGCACTCTTAACTACTTTAAATTTAAATTTATTAAAGTTCTTCTGTTTCACAAATTCTATGCGGTACAATAACGTTCAATCATCGTTCACGTTAACCATTTGGCTACTTCCAAGTAATTTGCCTACTTAGCACTGTCGGTTCATTATTTGCTCCTTTAGTATGTAAATAGCGTCGTAATCAATGGCCCGTGATTTGTGTGTGCACACTGCTAAGCGTATGACACGTTCATTAAGATCGTTTCTCTTAATTATTGTTTGTGACGAGTTAGCAATATATTTCACATTATCGATACACAGCGTAGTGGTCGTATCTGTCATCATTGTGTATCTTGAAATATATTTTAGACGTAAAGTATGTTTATTTAACGGGTAAACAATCATTAGGTAAAATAAATAATACAAATAAAATCTGTTAGTGTGAAAGACATTTTTATTTTATTTTAGTGCATTTTCTTATTAAATTAAATAAAATATCGCATATGTTCAGTAACTATTGAGTTTATTTTTTTAAAAAACGGTTTTGATAAAAATAATAACGTCATCAATGAATTTCTCTCCCAGGAGTGCAAGTGGACACAGCCTTCTTTACGGGCAATTATGCACCGAAATATTCAGTTCAAGCGGCTTGCCTTAGTCCTCAAGGTTTGTACTCAATAAACACAGTGATTTTAATCTCATTTTCTTTCAAAATTACTATGATATTTTCTGTAACTAGGGTATTTTAACAATTGTAACACCAAAAGAATGGTATTTAATCTGGATGAATAACACATCGTGTCAAATTATAACTCCAAAGAGTTATAAATATTATTTTAGGGGCGTGTTAACAACTCTTACTAAATTAATAGTTCAAATCCAATCGCAGAGGAGGCGCTGCTACCAAAAAGGCAATCGCGGCAAGGGACGACGTGCGACGCTCGCGACTTGCAGCAAATCGAGTTATTGGTCTCAGAGCGATGGGAGGAGTTGATACCAAAGACGCCGCTGCGGCCGGGCTATGAGCACAGCCGACACAACTATCAGAAGGTAAACGGGACAGAGCTCGCTGACCAGACAGGATGAGAACGATACTGCGAAAATGAAATTCTGTTTATCTGAATGTGTCTTTAATTACGTTAATATTACTGGAAGAACTGTCACCAAACGTATAGATGTAGATTATATTATGAAATAGGAAATCGCTTTTTAGGAAAATTCTGTTTTTTTTATTTACATACAAAAAACCATTAAAAGCAATGATTTGTTATGATGATCAATATCAATGCTTAAGAGCTAAATCAGACAATTGAGGGCAAAAGTGGGACCGAAATTAACATAAACACGCGATCGGGAAGAATAATATCGTAATATCGCGATCGGGTCCGACTGTGGTCATAGAGTTGTAATTAAAATGAAAATTAAAGCAGATGAAAATGGAATAAGATTAAATCAATGAAAAAAAACTAAATCTGGATTTGATAAGAAACTAAAGCCTAAATCAGAAGATATAAAAGGTAAAGAAATTTAAATAATATGAAAAACTGTTATGGTTTAATTCAAATTTTTGTCCAGAAAACGGCCGAGTAACGACTGTTACGTAATAAATGTGCGAGTTTAAGTAACATTATTAATTGTCATACTTATATATAAAGACACGTAACAAGAAAAAGATACGAAAAATTTATAAACTGAAGTTAATGATATTCAATCCGACGTTTACTTGCTTGTGCCAGGTGGTGAGCGACGAGGCATGGACTCATATTCGCGTAAACATGTACCCCGACGGCGGCATCGCCAGGCTGAGGGTGTTCGGAGAAGCTCGTCCAGCGCCACCACTTTCGGATGAACTTGTAGACTTGGCTTCTATGCTCAGCGGAGGGGTTTGCCAAGGTAATTTTTGACCCTCATCAATGATTTATTCCTTCGATTTTCGTAGATATTAAGTTTTTCAATTTTGTCAGTTTATTTTGAGAGACAGTATTTATATTTCATAAATTTTCGTAATATAATGTTTATTAAAATTGTTAATACTAAAATTATTTTGATATTTTTCATCGCTATCACGCTTCAACATATTCATTGTACAATACAAAGGTGTCAAAAAGGTTACATCCCTAAAATCAAATCTTAAGTTTAATTTGATTAGTAGGTTTTCTATCGTAATTACGTTGATTTAATACTTATTTTGTTAAAATATCGCAAATTCGAATGAAACACGAGATCGGAATCGTAAATCGTAAATGTAATTATGGTTTGGAGCCAAGCATCAGATAAATGACACATCATACCCACGTGTAGGATTTTCCAACGCCCACTACGGCCACCCGCGCAACACGATCAAGCCGGGGCGCGGCGTCAACATGGGCGACGGCTGGGAGACGGCGCGCCGCCTGGACCGGCCCGAGGTGCTGCGGGCCAACGCCGACGGCACCCTCAGCGTACCGGGTACGTGGGAAATGCTAATACTGATGAATTAAGTTTACCAAAAAAAAATAAGTAAAATAAAATTATGAAAAAATATAAAGCATCCTAAAAACTTATTAAAACAAGTCGTTGTTTTTGAAGTTTGTGCCAGTTAATGATATGCCAGACGCTTTGATTCTCAGCTTTCATAGTTTAACCTACTTTTGACTCTATATAATAAGTTACGAATCCATGTTTATACATGTAGATGTTGAGTTTAGTTACATCTTGTTATCTTCTGCGTTCATCACTTTCATTAGAATATTTTTACGATTCCCTTGTTTCTACAGGTACAGACTCTAAAAACAATTTATTATTTTAATAGAATGCTGTAGTTTTTATATTTTAAGTTATTTTATTCTAATTTTTTTAGCGTTTAGATAATTAAACTTCGTATTTCATCTAGCTTGGATGAGTTTCTTAAATTCATCAAATGGTGCTCTTCGAGATCAAATGCATGAGTTACTTACTATAGAAAATGGCCAAATGTGTGTGCCTAAAAATATTCAGTATTTTGTCGATATTTCATGGAACTTGTGCAGCTTCTGATACGTCTTAAAAAGTTTAATTGAGATGTTTTTTAGTAAATTGATTACATACAAAGAAATATGAAAATTTATTTATAGTATCTTCGAGAAACAAGCGACTTGCGAGCTACCAGAGATCATCGTCGTCTATGAACACTCGCAATTCTAGACGAATCACGAATGCGGTGTCGGCTTCTTGGGTATGAATAAGATATCTGAGGATAAGGAGATCGACGGAAAGGGAGTAGAGTGATGTAGGGGAAGAGGGCAACCGAAACTCTCACTCATCGGACGAAATGTAACAGCCGATTGCTGTTACTTCAAGTCTATATTCAGCGAGAATAGTATTTCTCCCATTAATTCGGCCCGTTTTCGTGCTAAAGCCAAATTCAGCACAACATGACTACCGGTCTATTTCCAAAATTCATGTATATCTTTTTTTTAGGCGAAGAATGGGCAGTATATAAATTAGGATATGTCGGGGAAGTGGTCAAAGTGTGCGTGGACACGCGTCACTTTAAAGGGAATTTCCCGGACAGCATTCGCGTGGAAGGTGCCCGATTAGAGACCAAGGACTGGGCGGAAAACCAAAAGGCAGTTTGGTTTCCGTTGGTGAACACCAGCAAGGTAAATAACTTTTAATAATAACATTCACATGCCTATAATCGACTTAGATTCATGAAATAATTTGAAGGAGCCATAAAGTATGTTAAATTTGTAGGGTTTCGTTTTAAATAAGAATTCTTATAGTTTCGCCAAGTCTGTCTGTCTTTTCACAGCTTAGCTCAGAGACTCGTAGTACTAGAAAGCTGTCATTTGAAATGAATCACACCGACAAAGTGATAAAATAAAATCTCGAATTAAAATTTGTTGGCGTGTCTTTCCTATATGTTAAATGGGGATGAATTTTTTTTCCCGTGCATCCCATAGTATAGGGTACAGTCAAATAGCTCGTTCGATACCATTACGGGTGTATAAAATCCACTTTTCGAGTTAAGGATGTGTTTGCGCAATATTAGCTTTAAATTACTACTTTTTATTGAGTCAAGTGTTTCCTCCTGTCAGCTAAATAGTTGCTTTTGAATGTGTAAAAAAATTCACAGCAAATTAAGAAAATATAAACAAGTTAAAAGAGAAACTATCGGATCTGAGTAGGGTTTACAAGTTAACAAATAATAATAGACTAATTTATGAAATATGAGGGGTGAATAAGAAACCTCGTATTAATTCCATTGAAAATTAGATAACGTTCTTGATTATGTAGTTGATACACGTAGTAGTAAATATAAATATATGACCATATAAAATTATAGAAAAATAAAATCATTACGTCCTTCACAGAAGTTCTTAAAGCTTACCAGCCGATAAACAGTGAATTCAATTAATATGTTCATATTAACAAACAAAAATTTTATAAGGGGTCTAATTCAGCTCATTGTGACGGGCGCTTAAGGAAACCTACAATGCGCGTAATCTGACACGCAGTTGCCCGTTTTGTCTTTATTATTAATGTAACAAAGTTCATGGTTGATTAAACTGAAAAAAGCTCTAGCTGGGATGATGGAAAATCATTCGTATTGGAAATCCGTTAATGTGTTGTACGAAAATCAAGAGTACGTCCTAATAGTTTTTTGAACTTTTTTTTATGTATATATATGAAATATGTATATTTGCGTATACACGTGTGTTATACTCAAATATTCATATTTTTATTCGCATCGTTACCAACTTTATGGATTTGGCAAAATTTAATAACAGACCTCACGAGCACAAAATAGAGGAAAAACTCATTCGCGTTTTTGTTACGAGGGCGGTTATATTTAATAAGCGACGTGTCTGTTTCGTTCAGAATTAAAAAAATAATAATTTTCGCCTGGAAAAGTATGAAACAAATGTATTTTTCCGCAAAATCTAAATTAACCAAGGAATATTGTGATTTTAATAATATGAAGGTGCATCCATTATTTATGATAAAAAATCTTTTAGCTAACGGCAAACAGCGAACACTGGTTCGAGTGTCAGCCAAGAGTGGCGTCACACGTCCGCGTCACCATGGCGCCGGATGGCGGCATCAGCAGGGTCCGCGTCATGGGCTACGTGACCTCAGAGATTTCGACCTCCTAAACACGTTGCCGGTGCTCTGGGCCCTGTCAAGATGATACTCGATGAAACAAGCTTGAGCTGCATTTTTAATCAAACTATGGTAAATGGTGATGGAAAGAACAAATGATTTAAAAGCCGACAAACTATATATGTACATGAAGAAATCGAACTGCAACGTATATTAAAGTCTTGGAAGGGTATTTAAAGAAAACCATCTATGACGTATAATAGAATATTCAAATGTACTTATAAATTATGAAGTTTACCAATAAAGCCTGATTTAGTATGAAACCAAGAAAAATAAAGACGCATGAGAGTATATTGCTTAAAAATAAAATTGTATTGTCGGAGCTTTTTCTCGCTTTAAGTTTTTAAGACTTTCTGAAACAAGTTCCTTTTCTATTATAAGGCTTTCTAAATTGTACCTGCTTAGAATAAGTTAATTTTTAATTATTGTATTACATTTTAGGTTAATGAATAATTTAAGATTTGGCTACAAATACTTAGTTCCTGAAAGTTTATTTACCTAATAAATGTGTCCATTCTTATTAAAATAAATGCTTTAAGAAATCAATTGTTTGTTTAATTTTATCGTTAGCGTTAGATAATTTTTTTTTTGAATCACATTTATTTAAATAACGTATAAACAGGTCTTATATAAACTATAACTAATACATATATAATAGTATATTTTTACATTTTGGGACATAGAAAATAAGATGTTTGAATTAAGATAAAATAAGTGCAGCTTAGAGATATTTGTTATGCCTCACCTAAGAGACTGTTATCCGGTGACTTAAAGCAATTTACCGCCAAAAAGGACGTTAAGACGTATATAGGGAATTTAAAAATGTATACGTTTCTACTTTGCTATGAGAACAAATTTCAAAAACAGGAGGTTCCTCTATAACATGAAAAGACGAGTAATCATCCCTAATAAGAGGCTTTTTTGGTTTACTTTTATGGCGAATATGTAGTGATTTTAATGCTTGGATAACTACAACAATACATATAGAAAAACGTGTGTATTGTCAAAAATTACTTCATTATTAGCTTTAAGGAGATTTTTTTATCAAATCCTGTCCAAGCTGATTGAAATTAAATAACTACAAGAGAAATTACTATCAAAAGGCTAAATAAAACCTATAAAAATATTTTCGTCTTTGTTTTCTTCGATATATTAAAATATTCGAGAAAAACGTTATTTTTATTCTCTTCTCTGTCATATTCTTCGTTTCTCTATTGCAAACAAAACAACAATTCTCATAGCATTATACAAAAAAAAGAGATTTTGTTTTTGAGTTAATAGAACTTTTCAAATTTTTTTATTTTAATTTAATTATTTTATCTTAATTAATCTGAATAAATATAATCTTCTATTGAATCTTTTAATTAAATTGAATTCTATTAATCGAGTATTGAATTTGTCTTTAAATAGGCTACCATTCTAATAATTAAAATTGAACAAATGCAACTAAACCTGTTAAAAAATACAAGGCAAAAACTTAAAAAGTGGCTCTGTAGTAACATCAAACTGTTTCCAGTTTGTACACTCGAATATCTAAAACAAATCATAGAAGGCAAACCACGTTAGCGTTAGAATAGTTTGTTGTTAATGAAAAAGTGATACGTCGCGTTAGGTTGCAACATGATTCGTAAATCAGCAATAATAAAAATTTAATCATTTTAAAAGACGTCACAATTTGACTCGTCAATTAGTTTAAAATCACGCTTAATGGCGGGTAAAGATCGGCAAGCAATCGCTAGGAAATGGCGATATCAGTGACGACGGATTTTGATTCCTGCTACGAAGTAAATATTTTAGTTTATCCTGATTAGAAAAGAAAAGTAATGTCTAGAGACGGTCGCTCGATTGCTGATTTGGAAAAAACTGGCTGAGCCACTTTCACATACCAAGGGATGAGTCAAGTAGTTGTGACTTTTTAAAGTAGCATTTTAAAATGGGGCAAACGTGTCAACGACGGGAAGGCAATTACCGGCGTCCGTGGACGCCGTGATGCATCACCAATGCATCAGTCGTTGTTTAGTAATGCTTTTTCTCTCTGTTTCTTGGATTTAATCCATAATGTCAGCAGTAAATATTTTTTTTTTTATAAATAACATTTCGTTGGTTTAAAGCAACATGAGTTATATGTCTTGAAAACTCTACAAATGTGATAAACACTATATTTATTAAAATCGTATATAATGTATATATAGTTTTTTTTTATTTAATCACGGTCATATTTTGTAGTTTATTATTGCTATACAATTTTACGAGACAGACTGATCTCAATATACTCACTTTAATGTTATGCTTATTGAGAAAGAAAGCTACGTGACTATTAACATATTTAATTGATATATATTGTTAATTATCGTTATTCAATACAAAATTATTGCTAAACTATTAAGTCGTTTTTGTAAAATAATTCTTTAGCAATGAAAAAGTACAATAAAATTTTACAAACGGAAGAGATACAATTCATTTTTAGTTCGCATGAAACCCTATCGGATCATCATTCAGATATTTTACGAGCTGTTAGCATAACCATAAAACGCGGCGTAAATCGGCGGTTCTGGATGAAGTCTTTTCAGGTTTACGTAGAACGTGAGACAGTCAATTGCCGGAGTTGACGTCTAACCCGTAGATCTTCAAAAATTTAATTCCAAATTCAGTCTTAATATAAATTTAACACTGAATTTCATTTACATTGACGTCCTTGTGAGTACACGCGTTGGTTGTGAATATAAACAGTTTTACTATGATTCTAAAATTAGAAGATCGTACTGGATATCTCTGGGTATCACAAATTCCTTACACTTATCAATTGAATTCTGGAAACAAAGACATACTTTACTACCTGAAATAAGTTTATCCAAAATATATTTTAGAAAAATGAAAGGATCTCTATGAGTAGAACTAGAGAGAGAGAAAGGAAATACCACAGTAATTAAATATGATAAATTAATTATTGTATCTAAAAATAACCCCAAGAGAAATTTACCTACGTTGCCTAAAAACGTTACTTCATTTGATGAGAGAATGATAAGAAAAATAAAATGCTAACACCCGATGCATCGGTGAATATCTCAAGTAGTATCTCCGAAGAAGTAATAAAACCGGGAATGCTAAACATTCTAGGCAACAAAAATCCGTCAAACTCTAACATAAGTCAAGAAAAAGAATAATGGCAATTAGGCTCCTCATCAATAGTCTACATAAATTATACAATCAAAGAAACATCGGCAAAAAAATATATATCTTCCAACCGATTGGCACCGTGGGAGATTAAGACCATAACCTTTCAGGACAAATTCAACAAACAACAATAACATATTTCCATAAATTAACGATTGCAACTTACAACGTTCGGTCTTTATGTTCATATGATCGCCTATTAGAACTTGAAGAAGCAATTAACGAAATTAAATACCATGTCATTGGTATACCAGAAACTAGAAGACTGGGAAATAAAATAGAGAAATATGAAAACTTTATACTGTGCGACGTGGGCTATAAATTTGGCAAATACGGAATACGCTTCCTAGCATATAAATCCCTCAAAAATAACATGTCAAGTTTCAATGGAATATAAATATGCAGGGTCACATGATATCCCTAATACAAGTGTATGCACCAACAGAAGCAGCGAACGAAATAGGGATTGAAGAATTCTACAATACAATCGACAAAGCCATAGAATCAACGCACAAAATTATTATATTAATGGGCGACTTTAACGGTAAGATAGGATACTAAAGTTACTAAAAAACACAGATACGGTCAAATAAAATGACAGAGGTCAAAAACTATTAGACTTTGAACTCGAAAATAAATTAATGATTATAAATACATGCTTTAAGAAAAAACAAAACAGAAGATGGACTTGGCGTTCTTCTGACGGACTATATAAAAACAATTCGAAACATGCAACTAAAGAACGAAGAAGCAATACGCGAATACAAGGATTATCTAATATCACAGCTCTCTACCACTTGCGCTTCCTAAAAAAATACCTCAGTACAAACTAATAATGATAAGATACAAAAAGTCACTACAGTTAGCTTAAAACAAACTTGTCAGAAAATAGAAGAACATAAACGTCATAAAATACTATCTCTCGAAGCAAAAAAAACAAACTATCAACATTGTTTAAACTGGTCAACAAATATTGTATATAAAAGCAGGCTACACTAGACATAGATAAATCACAATAGAAAAACAGGTAAAACATACTGGAAGTACAAAAAAAGCCTATAAGAAACTAAGAACAAAAACAACATGGATAGAGGTCTTGAGAACACAAGATACTGATCTGCACACTAGAACCAATATTAATACTGCAGCAACAGAATTTTACAAGAATTTGTGTACAAATTCTTGTAAAATTCTTGTAAGAAATAAAGCGACAAAGACAGAACAATTATCAACCTATAGAAAGATATGAAATAACACAAGAAAGATAAAATAAAACAAATCGATGCAGAAGAAATAGTACAGGCAATAAAGAAACTCAAACTCAAGAAAAGCCCAGACTCAGACCTCATCCCTAACGAAGCACGGAAAAAAGCACACAAAATTATAGCAATGCCACTGACTGAACTGTTGAATATGATTTTCCAAAATTCTGAAATCCCATCTCAATGTCTGAATCTAATATCATATTAATTTATAAAAAAGGTGACCCTTAGGCCATTGGGAACTACAGACCGATCAGTTTGGTTGCAAGTCTTTAAAAATTATTCTCTGCTAATATGAACACAAGAATTAGTAACACATTGAAAAGAAAGCAACCAGTTGAGCAAGCGGCTTCAGAAAGGGCTTTTCGACAGTTGACCACATCCACACACTGGAACTAATTGTATAAAAGTATCAGGAGACTCAAAGGCTGCTATATATAATATTTATCGACTACCAAAAGCTATTTAACCCTAGAAAGATAATCTTATTTTATAGTACTGAAAAGATAAACAGGCGCCTAAGAGGCGCACAATTTTTAATACCGATCTATGTCACAAATTTAAATAATATTTATTTTTATATGACTTCAATGAAGTGTTACATTATTAGTAAGCAAATAAAACACAATTACATGTTATATTTTTTTAATTATTAGAAAATAACCTAGTATTTTACAAATCCTTAATAAAAAGTAACAAAAATTAGAAGTGTTTAGTATAAAAGTAGAAATTTAAAAAAGTAAGTAACCTTTATAGTTTTTTATCTTACTAATTAATTAATTACGATATAATCAGTCTCGAATACCAAGAATACTAAAAAAATCATCACTTTTGGAGACAATTGTTGCAAACATCGTTTTTGTGTTCGCCACATACTGTCTTTTTACATTTTGTACATGTCACCTTAGACATTCTTTTTTTGTTGTACATAACCTATAATAACGCCGAACTATCAGTTCGTAATACTATCAGTACGTTTTTTGGATATCTCCACATTTGTCCACTGAACGAGCTCTTGAATAATTTCGTTCGTGATATATAATCCAAAGCATTGAAGAGGTTCAAAAATATTTCGACACATGCCTCTATTAGAGCGATAGATCTATATTGATCGCAGATGTTCTTTCACTACTTTGACCTTTAGAAGTAGCCCAAACATGTCGATTCTTACCTCTGATTACTCTATGAGACGGGACAACTATACGATGGTCATGTCCGGTACTTTCAGGAGGTGTTGAGGTGTCATTCACGTTTTCGTCGATTACTTCATCAATATACTCGTCATCAGTATCGCTTTAAATATCGTCTTTACTTACATGGTCCTCGATTTCGCTGTCACTACCATCATCTGCATTTTCGTTTTCTTGATTTAATAAAGAAACTATTACTCTTTCTTCCAATACTCTTCTGCTCGCCATGATGTTAAAACGTTCCTAGAAACGATTAAAAATATTAATAACAATCACCTACCTTTATGATTGCCATACATAAGTAGAAATAAGTAAAAAACAACATATACAAAAAAATCATAAAAAATACACAGAAGATAAACATGCGCCTCCCGAGCGCAATGTATCGTTATAACAACAAAACTGTGGTACTTACCGAACAGAAGCGGCCGTCTTTCGATAGTGTTGACCGACGACTGAGTTGGCTTGGAATCACAAGCTTGTACGCGCCTCGGTTAAAAAGAGACAGCAAAATATTTATTTCGCGGGCGCCTCAGAGGCGCACGTTATCTTACTAGGGTTAATACCACATACATACATATCACATACATGCATATGGAAAAGTCTGAAGGAACAGGTAGTAGAAAACATATATATAAATGCGACAAAAGCATATATGACAACAATACAAGTAGAATAAAGCTATCTACTTGGTCCTATAAATATCCTAGGTCCGAGCTTCGCAATTAAAAAAAGTGTAAGGCAAGGCAACCCGCGGTGTTCGAAAATATCTATAGCCATTCTCGAAACAATAATAAACAAGTTTTACTGTAGCAAATCAGGATTCTACATAAACAGTGCCTATCTAAGTTATCTGAAATTCGCAGACGACATAGAGCTGCTAGCATAGACAAGTTCTCAACTGCAGTTTATGTTAAAAAGTATGAATCAAGCTAGTGTTAAGGTAGGACTGGAAATTAACACTAAGACACTAAGATAATGGCAATTACAAACAGCTTGGAAAGACTAATATTAATTAACAACAAACCAATGGAGTACGTAGAGAAATATGATTACCTGGGAAAGTTAATTAGCTTCGATAGGGAAAATAAGACCCTAGAAATAGAAAGAAGAATACAGTTAACTTCGAATAAGTACTGGAGTCTCAAGAACATCTTTAAATCTAACATTACAACAGCCACACAAACAAAAGTCATGAATTCGAGCCTTACGCCATGTTTGACATACGGATGTTAAACATAGAAATTCACTGCTGACATAAAAAAGAAGATTATCATTTGCCAGAAAGCAATAGAGCGTAGTATGTTAAAGATAAAAAAATTAAACCTGTGGCACTGCCGCGGTAGAGCTATTGCATAGCCTTTTTGATCAATTTATGCTGTTATAATTATTTATTTATTTATGCAGTATTTTTTTCTTTCATATTAATTCAAGTTTTTCATCACTTTCTTCATTAATAAATGCACTTTGTTTATTCATATTTAAAACACTTTATACACAAATTTTACGTCTATAGCTATTCACCAGCAATTGCTATTCACTATTGTACATAAGTATACCTATGTATACATATATACTTACATGTATACTTACGGGGTATATGCGGCGAGTGTGGCATTATAAAGATATGATAGATACCTATACAACTATATACTTTCTCACAAAGCTGCTTAGGTATTCGTTTGATTTCAGAGCAGCTCATCTCGATCCGTGCGAGCTTCGTAGTCGTACCATATACATACACATTAAGCGAACGCTCGGCCGAGCTACATGGTAGGCGGAGTGGGGGTGTTAGGTTTTATTTTCGTTACGGAATTTCTTGATTCGATCGCCGCGCTTAAGTCCCGCGATAAAAGCTATGCAATAGCTTTATAAAATAACAAAATACGATACGATATTATGTATATTTATATAGATACACGATACTTATACTTATATAAGGAAATTAACAAAAGCAACGGAGTGTCTTAGTTTTGCAAAGAAACAAAAATGTAAGTGGGCCAGACATGTGGCGAGAATTACTGACGAGAGATGGACCAAAATAGTAACATTTTGGAATGTCCCATAAGGTAAAAGAACCAGAGAAAGACCTACCACACGGTGGGAGGATGAAATGAAAATTACAGCAGGTCCAGACTGGAGAAAAGTAGCATAGGACAGAGAAAAATGGGCATCCTTGGGGGAGGCCTTCACCCATTATGGGGCTCTTGAAGTTTAGACTGCAAATAGTATATAACTTAGAACAAACATACATTTAAGTCAAACATAAACTAACACATAGGAAATACATGGAAAAAATCACGTAACTAACAAGAAATAAAAAGGCTTTCTTATTTTTATTTTATTTTATTTATCAGCGGTCTATCTAAACAAAGTTAGTCTAGTTTTGAAACTTTTAGCACTATTTTTGAGCTAAAAGAGACGCGAGAGAGTATACGTGTTCGTTTTCGAAGTGTTATAGTTGATTTATACCGTTTGGAGATATTATTATATTAATTTCATCATTTAATTAATAGAATAGCGTCTTTTCAAAAAATACTTTTTTATCATACTATCATCTTTTTTTTATTATTAAATAATCCTTTAACGATAAACACTACTATTATTTATTTATCTTTATAAGTAGAAATTTTTTAATATCTTAAAATTGGATTAATCATACTTTTTTAAGTTTTCCTTTAAATATAAATAAATTTTTGGATATTTTTTTTAACTAATAATCAAGAACTAATAAGATTGAAAAATGTGTTATAGTTACTTCATCAATGAATTTTCACAAGTAAAATTAAACCATTACTTTCGTACAGTGTAATGC
>BGZK01003904.1:0-18242 GCA_005406025.1 Eumeta japonica
AACGTTCATAACATTTCACAAACCGGCTTCTCATCATATTCATAGAACTTCGATTTCTGAGTCATTTTAGTATCGTTACAGAGCAAAGCAAAATGATGTACACACCAGGCTTTATTTAGGGCCGTAAACACCCTTGGTGGATTTACTGCACACATACATATTTAATTAATTCATCTTTTTTTCAATTTATTTGATAAAAATTGCATTTCAAACTTACTGTCTCCGGCTATGACTTGGTTGCAAAACATAATGCCAAACAGTTGATGATAGTGAGTTTCACAATATGCCAGACCACGTTTCTCATAATGACGATGACCCAAGAAGGGCTTCTCACATTTGGCACATACAAAGTGCTTCAGAAAAATTATTAAAAAGATTTAGTTATTTATTAGTTTTGGTATATTATTTTAAATACAAACCTCTACATGCCAGTGTTTGCCTAAAGCTGTAACAACACGTTCCTCTATCGGACGACGACAGGCGCCACATATTGGTATACCCATTTTATCATGACAACGCAGGCAATACAATTCATTCTAAAATAAGAAAATGTTTTAAACCATATTAAGTCAGTAGTAAAACAGCTCTGGGCTGAAGAACAGCACTCGCATCAACGTAATTATTTCTTAAGTGCAGTCAGGCTTGTCTTTGTTGTTTGGCCTTCGGAAGTTTTGCGTCTCACTCGCACCACAAGAATCAATAAATATTCTATTAATACCATCTTGGGCATATGGTCTTCGTTAACCCACCCATATTATGCATATATATTTTGCAAATTTACTTTGCAAATTATATTTAAATAATAATAGTAATGAAATATACTAAAGCTTCATTTAAATATTTATTTATTAAGTAACAAAACATTCTTCTCATATTGAAACATATACAACTGTCAGTAGTAAAGTGGCTGTAGCCTAAATAATAAAGATTATTTTGTAATTCGATTCGAAGAAAAACTTTCATGTACACTGTTTTTTTTCGAAATAAAAGTGTAGAGTAACCTCTCACCTCTGTGTTCATCCCAGCTTCGAAAGTGTTATTCTGTAGGTCGATCCTAAAGAAAAATCCTTCAAACGTGCATGGTTTTATCAAAGCAATTGAAAAACCTTTTATTTCAAATTGAAGTACAGGCTAACCTATTTGCAGTCAGACTTGTTTTTGTTATTAAGTATACGATAATTTTGCCTCTCACTCGCGTTCGTTAATTTCCCTCAATTAACTGTGTCTCTTTTGAAGAATCTTATTGCTAGCCTAGTTGCTACTTTCTATATGAAGGCGACTTATTCACCCGCTCATATTTGTACACATGCATAAGTCTATGCATATATGCATGGATTTTGCAATTAAAAATTGTTTTTTAAGTTTATTAAAAACATATGCAAATAAATATGTACACACATATGTATGCATAAACATACAATTAAAAATTGCAATCAAATGACCAAACCTACCATATCATTAGCTGCCAAGCCTGGACGACTTTTTACTTCTCTTGCGGTTGAATCTAATTCTTGCCCACATGCAGTGCAGTTGAAATGATAGCCATGATACACCTCGCCCCGAAAACGTAGAGGCTTCTCATCAATGAGGCCACTCTAAGAATATGGAAGAATTATTAATATCAAATACTATATTAATTGGAACGTATGACAAAATAAACTCACTGGCATTTTTGGCAAACATAACGACCCGTTATTTCAGCTTTAACCTTGGCATTGCACTCGTGGCATAAGGCACGATTTTGATTGCGTATAAAACCACTATCAGCCAACTCTTTGGCACAGCCACAAACAACAATGGGGATGCCAGCTGGCTGACATGGTTTTGCAATAACGCGAATTAATGACAAGCCCGCCACATTTATTGCAGCAGGGTGCAAATAAGACGTGAAAATCACGTTCGCAATATTTGCGACCTTCAAACTCGTAAAAAATGCCATCTTGAAATGGTCGGAAGCACTGCGCACAGCTGTAAGTAAATTCTGCTAGAATGTCAATATTGAAATGAAACCATTTTAAACTTATACAAAACACTGTGTATGCCATAATTCGCCATTGGAATTGACTATTTTCTCGTTTGGCTGAAATCCATCTGCACATCGAGTACAATGCAAATTGTCTAACGACATGTTAGCTGCCTGTAATCTGTAAATATTTAAAAGTAAACCATTTAACTAATTAATAATGCCAATAATTTAAAACTTAAAAAATACTCAGGTTGGCTTTGGCTTCTTGAAAACTTCTTTCCATCTTAATTAATGTATGTATGTATGTACATATATTTATATTGATTTCTTTTTTCAAATTTATTATTATATTTCAATCCTTCTTTGACAAAGTTTTAACTTGTACTGTTTCCGTTTAATTTTTATGTTTTTTTTTTTTTCTTTTGTAAACTTTTTATATTTAGCAAATGAGAAAAATATTTATGTTGTGAGAATCACGTTGAACACCGCAACAATATGACGATTAACACACTTCACTTGGACAAATTAAACATTCGATATCAGTTGATAGTTGGAATATTTGTGTTTGGTTAAGAATGAATTCAACACTACTAAACACGCACATATATTTGTAATTGCTCATATGCAAATAGTTTCATAAAATAATAAATCTTCAAATGGTAATTAAAGACAATTGGAAAATTATAAGAAAACTATTCAAAAATCATAAAAGATTTGTATATATCGCTTACAAAATTTATCATTGCCATTATAGTGGTCTGCCTATTTTAATGTTCTAGCTCGAATTTATTTACGTTGAGCTTATCTGATTCGTTGTCGAATCACTTGCATCACAATTTTATCCGACACTAGTGAAAGCAATTACATTTAAGCCTCTTGTGCTCTAATCTTAAACATACATATACAGCATATGAGCAGACCCAAGAAAAGAACACAGAATTTATAATCTTGTAGTATATATAGGGAATTTCTTCTTTTCAAGCTACTTGTGCCTAGATTTACCTAAAATGTAAAAGGATTTGTTTTAATCAAATTGGGCGCAAGCAGCTTAAAAAGAAGAAACTCAAATATGTATTACATATGTATGAAAAACAAAAATTTGAAAAATTAAATTTTAATGAAATTTTTATTTGAACAATGAAAACCGGGCTTAGTGAGTATTTGTTTCGTTGAATGAATATTTCTGGTTTTGCCTACACTGAAAGAAATTTCATCCACAATTTCAATAAAATATTTTAATTGAAACAACTTCATAAATCTCATGAATTAATTTAAACAAAAAATTTTTTTAGGTTCAGAAGTCCGTTAAAATTTATGTAAATTTCTCATTGTAGCAATGAAGGAATCGCTTAATCCATAAAGTCTATTTTATTTTCTGCGTTTTCCAAGAAAATTATTACATTCATATGTAAACATTTCCTTTTCAATTCTCATTATAATAAAATATAATATCAAATATCTACACACTTTTTAATGTTTTCCAGTCTACAACCATAATATGTCGGCATAAAGACTGCAGGAAGGATAAAAATTAAATATATCATGGAATAAGTTTTTATACTATTTCATTAAGATTCAATCAAAAGCTGAAGAACAGCTCTTAAGACAAAGCAATTATTCCTCAAGTGGGTCAGGTAAATTTTTGTTGTTTGGTCTTCGATAGTTAGCGGTTATTTTGAGGGATTTCGTTGTCAACCAAATTGCTGCTATTACTATGTGAAGCCATAAATCTTGTACAGTCAGTCATAGGAAACTAATGATCCATATTGTACACAATACTTGTAAAATATCCATTACATTCGAAAATAATATCGCTTTTAATAGTTATTCAAACCTTTCTCGGACAAATCATTCAAATAAAATTATTGGTATTAATACACATGTCGCCTTGTTTGTGACAGCAAATCTTTCGGTCTAGAATATTTAAAAAAAATATCTGGAGCAAACTTTTAGCTGACAAATGCCGGGAGCAAGAATTGTAATTACTAAACCAATATTAAATATTCTTATATTGTTTGCTTTTGTTTTAATATTAAGCATGTATATACAAAAAACTCTAATGTCATTAAAATATAAATAAAAGCACTTTAAGTTATCCTTAAATTTTATGTTAGCTGCACTATAATATGAAAAGAAATAATCTCAATAAAACTAACTAACTAACAAGCAAACTTTTAGCAACATTAGAAACGGCTAGTTTAAGACATTACTAAATCTTGCTTAAGCATTTAATTCGAAACAACATTCATTATTTCTTCTCTTAAAGTCCGTGCGAATGTTAATTTTATTTTCAAACTATTGAGTGTATAGCGGAGATTTCGAAAATTGTTCACTTTAACGAATGTTTGCTCAAAAACGAATTTTTGGTCAAGCGGGATATTAATAGTAATACATACGTATGTACATACATATAAATAAAAAATATAACTGCATAGAATAGCTAAGCTGTGATTTTGGATTTTCTTGTAGTCGAATACTTAGAATATGCATATGTATGTATTACGCTGATTTGATCAGTGTTGCCGGTAAGGCAAATAAATTTTCTAAAGCTTATCCATGCGAAATCAAAATATGTAAAATAACAGTGACGAATATAAAAGCTTTAACAAAGATCTGTAAAGATTCAAATCACTTACTAGTTAATGCGAGGTTGTGAATTGTTTGTATTTTTTTATTAAGGTGTAGCTCTGTAAGCCTAATCTAATGGAAAGTATGTTTATTTCAGGCATATGAAAACAGGGTAACTGCTTAAAAGTAACGTTCAGGGACGTTTCAGCCTATAGAATATAGATATTTATAACGTTTTTAGTTGGCATTTTAAAACACTGACGGCACATTCATTTCTTGGCACTAACTAGTACATTATCCCTTTGCTATTTTGCTTTGATATTTATGTTAATCATTTTATTTTGTTATTTATATTACAAGTTCATAATTTTAACAAAATTATACACGCATGCTAGTGTGGCAGATGTTTCTGCATGTATGTATGTGTGGACAATCCAGTGCACATATGAATGGTACATTAATGAATACGTAGTCTCTATGAACAATAATGTATAAATTTACTGAAAATTTTGATCTTTTCATAAATACTTTATGCTTTTGGTACTATTGCTAGCAAAATAGATCATTTCAATTACATATCGCCAGTGACAAAAATTTTTGTGGATAATTTTTCTTACACTATTTCTACTTTTCTATAAACGTTTATACGTTGTGCTTTTCTTACATCAATATTCAGCTAACTGAGGACTTTAATCCTTGTCCATAGAACGAAGTACATTGAAATTTAGTTCAAAATTCTTAAACGTATTCACTACATTTGTTTAATTTTTTGCCACTCATACATACTGTATTCTGAGTTTGCAAAACATGAAACAATGTATGCTACAAAAGATCGTCTTTCTTTCATGTAACGTCAACAAGCTGAAAAGTTTTGCAACACACGTTTCATAGTTTTTTGTGATAATATTTCCTCCTCTTCCTTACAAAAGTTGTTTTATTGTAGTCAATGTAAAAATTGTTTTTTTTAATATTTACTTTACAGTTGTGCGTATCTTGCTGTAATAATAAAACGAATCTTTGTTATGCAGCTTTAAGAACAAAAAAATACATTTGCCACTTTATTAGTTCCAATCATAATTTTAATTTCATACATAAATGTTTTTCTATATTATTCTTCAGATTTACCCTGAAAGAAAATATGACATAAAGTAATTCAGTAATTTTCTCCTTACTTGGCACACACAGCCCATTTCAGTATTTGTTGCAATATTGTTTTGCTAAGGTGTAAGTGCAAATTTTGGTAATTTTATATTGATTTACCAACATAGTAAAATACCAATTTTAGCATTAGCACCTTGTCATGGCATTTCTTATCAAACTCTGTTGGTTTATGTAATTCGATTCGAAAGTAAAGCCGTTCAAATTTGTATGTTTTAACTTGAAAATTCGAAACTTTTCATACGAATTGAATTGCATAAGAGCACTCCTGAACTGAGCCAGCTACCTTTCAAAAGCAAGAAGTTTTGCATTTCAACATTTACATGCATACATATTTTTAAGTAGATGGTGGTTTGTTTAAATCGTGCGCTACTAATTCAGTCTGGATGTTAGAATGATAAGCATTTGAGCTAATAATTTGTTGTGGCATCATATTTTGAGGAATTTGGGCATTTTGGTGTGGAGTAGCTGAATAATTAGTAGCTTGTTGGGCTTGCAGTGCTGAAGTTTGCGATACTGTAATATTATAGGCGTTTGTTCCAAATGGATTTAGATTGTTTCGCTGTCTGTTTTGAGAAAGATCTGTTCCGGCCAAGTGCAGTTGATTGGTAGGAAGAACTTGTGTTTGCTGTGGCAAAGTTTGATCAATTGTGTTCATTTGGGGTGTAAATGAATTTGCTAGTTGTTGTTGCTGTTGATTTTGATTTTGCATTGAAAAAGCCGGATTAATTAATACATCATAAGCCTGACCTGCGGCTGATATAGAAGATACGTGTGAAGTCGTTCCGACAATTTGTTGCTGAATATGGGTTGTTTGACCACTGATAAAGCTATTTACAGCTTGTTGACCTGCTACAAATGGCTGCATATAAAGTAAAGGATATTGCGTCGGAATGTTATTAGACTGAGGAATGGCTTTTTGAAATTTCTCGTATTCCACGTAATGCTTCAGACGCAATTCATCTTCTTCGATTAGCTGTCGTTGTCTCAAAAGCAACAACCGTTGATGCTGGATGGTACCCAAACATGTGTTAGATAGTTGATTTATTAAAGAGTCCAGATTATGTTTTATATCCGATTGTATAACTGAAGGAAGCAGATGAGGATGGGTGGCAGCCAATGAAACTGGTTCTTCGTGGGGCATGCGCACCACATTATCCAAGTTAATATTGGGCATATAAATAGGTTGCTGTGAATTAATGGCTACAATTTGTTGTTGCTGCGCTTGTGCTGGATTAACCATTTGCTGTTGTTGGAGTTGCAAAGGGGAGTGCACAGCAAACGCAGAGTATTGCTGAGCTAAGGCTTGTGAAGAAGTCATAGGGTTATTGACTGGCACAGAGGATGTAGCGATTTGTTGAGCTGTTGAGTGGGCGCCAAGTTGGTTTTGTTGCACATTTGATTTTTGGTTGTCTGTGTAGGGCGCAACAAGGCTAGATTTTTGTTGGTTGCTCGATAAGCTTGGTGCCGTAGACTGCTGCTGCATTAGCAAATTTGACATAATTTGTGTTTCCATAGAAGGTATTTGCTGTTGCTCCGTTGGCTGAATATTCTGTTGTTGAAGAAGTTGCGTCGTTGAAGATGGAACTACTTTTGTATTGTCTGATGTTGTAGTATTTCTTAGGCAGCTAATTTGTTTCCCAAATCTACTATAGAACTTTGAGCAAAGTCGCCTTGAGGTTGGTTTACATTATTTTTTATTGAAGGAGGACTGCCTGTTGCAATCGCTGGTTTTGTTGATACATTTGAAGTTTCTTTATTATTTTCTAGGAAATCGCATTCTTTGTCTATTGTTGGCGTTGGTATGTCTTCATCATTGCTCATACTTTTGTCGAGAGATGTTCGTCTGGAATTGTATGTAGTGGAGGTTCTAGTAGAACCCAATGGAGCAGAAGGAGTGTTTTGTCCTAAGGAAGTGCAAGATGCATCCAATATCAATTTATCATCTTGATTTAAATATAATTGTTGAGTATTAGACTGTGGTTGTGATTGTTGCAGATTAGAGTTTTCATTGTTAATGGAAGCAACAATAGCAGATGCTATTGCTTGAGCATGAGTTATATTTTCCAGTTCAATTTTAAGTTGCTCTAGTGAATCGACCGCATTATTGCTTGGATTTGTAGCAGAAGTAGTGGTTTCATTTCGGTTGGTGGGCAATTTTTCTGGTTTTACATCCGAATTTGGTTTAACATTTTCTTGTTGCATGCCTTCCATTGTTGTAGCTACAGACGTCGTATTCGTTGAAACGTCTGTAGAAGGAGACAGTAGTACCGGATTAACATAAAACCTTGATATTTTTCGACCAACGGGAGGCATTCCTGCATTTGGATTATTGGCTTTATTGCCTTCTTTCGTTTCATTATTTGTGTCGTTTGTGCTTGCCGAATAATTTTGATTAATTTCTTCTACAGTGTCGCTTTTTGATAACTGTTGAGTTTCGTTTACGTATTGCGGTTGATTTTGCGAGTCTAAAATCGCCTTCTGTGTGTGTAAGTTTTGCTGATCAGTCTCTTGGCTAGCTTGCTGCTGAATGTTAGAGGACTGTGAAAACGATTGTTGTGAAGTTAGTGGTGAATTGTTATTTTGAGCTGATGTTGGCGAAACAATATTTTGCAAAGATTTTGCATCTTGGGCCAACGCAGCACTGTTTGCTGGCAAAGCATTATTACTTTCTGGCTGTATTGGCTGATTTTGCTGTTTGTTAGCTTTCTTGCTGTCACTATCCTCTTCAGAGTCGTCCTCATTCTCCTCTTCTTCCGCATTGGGTGTGAGCATATCGCGATGCTTCTGCAATGCTAGCATTTCCAAACGAGATTTTTCTGTTTTGTAATTGCAATTGTGTTTGACGTTGATTACGTTCGTTTATCAAAGAAAATACTTGAATTTTCAATAGTCTTACAACTGCAGCGGCATCTTCTTCGGATAAAATATTCTCTCTTTCATATCCTGACACAATTGTTCGCAATTGTCTTTTTCAATATTAAATTCAAATTGTATTGTTTCATTTTCTTTATGTTTTGAAGAACGTTTCTTGAGATCCAAAGCGCAAGCGAAAGTCTATGACATTATTTTCAGGATTGTTAAGAAAGCTTCAGTTGCTGTAGGTTCCACACGGATCCCGATGTCGTTCTCAAAAATTCCGAATTAAGTAAATCTTTACAGTTTGGCCGGTCTTCTTTTTTCAGCTCTATACATTTTCAATTATTTCTTTTACCTTTGGATCTTCAACTTTATTCAAAGCTTCGGGTTTTATACCAGAAATAACTTTTTGTATATCTGGGCCGGACCTTTGCACTCTATAAGGATATTGAGACACAGCCATTTCTAACATGCACATGCCAAAAGCATAAACATCTACAGATTCATCATAATGTTCTTCGTACATTTCAGGTGCCATGAATTGGCGTGCCAATCACAGATTTGGCATGTGATCGATTTTTCAGAGTCGCTGCTTCCAATCACCTATTTTAACACTACCAGTTGTACCAGTAATAAATATGTTATCACATTTCAAATCACGATGTATAATGGGAAGCGGACGGTATGTAAAAGTGCAAACCCTTCAAGATTTGACGACACCAAGATTTAAGCACTTTTGATTTATCTTTTGAAACGCTTCAAATATGATTTTAAAGTTCCAGAAAGCATTAACTCAGTCACAAGAACTATATTTTTCTGCCAGAGATCGAACACTCCCAGTATGTGTAGAATCGTACAATGTTGGGATGTTGTAATTTTTTCAACATATCGGCTTCTTCCCGAAAACGTTTACGCTCACTTTTCTTGACCTGTTTGTCTAGTAACTCACACCAAGCTACAGCAACACCAGTCTCTGTATCTAAACTCTATAAACGGTCTTAAAGCTACCACGACCAACTTCTTTATCGTATTTGAAAAAGCGTCCACACGGCGACATGGCAACAAGTTCATCATCATCTTTAATAGTAGGTTTATTTATGGCAACAGTATTAACAGTTGGAACCGGTACGGAAAGGTATGATTGCGTTGGTTTCTTTATATCTATGCACGTTTGACTTTTCTCTTCGCTAAAAATCACATGACCTGAAGGAACTGAGTTATCTTTATTTGCTTCCTTGCTTAATGATATGCTCTCAAGTGCAATGCAGCTTTTATCTATTTCTTCTGAAGATTTTACATCATTATCGGGAAATACTAAATGTTCATCTAAAGATGAATTATCGCTAGGAAAATTTTCAATTTGCTTAAGCGTGTCACCATTCAAATCCGTAATACTTGCTCGAGTTAATGTACGAAATTGTTCTTGCAAATGCTCCGCTTCGCGGGACAACATTTCAATGTTGTCATCATAGTCACGCGGAAACTCGGTTTCGAGTTCCAAATAATTTGTGTTTGCCAAACGACCAGATTGCTCAAGATGTCTACGTTTGAAACGCATATTGCGATTGTACTCTTTCATTGCCTCAGACGCATTGATGGATTTCTCCATTTTTGTGGCTGTAGGTGGGCTAGCAATTTCTTTCTGCATTGTTTTTAGATTCTGCTACTTTTATATTTCAAAAGTATGAATTCTTGAGTCGGCCGTACTCATGTAATATTGAATTCTTGTATTCAATTTTTCTTGTTTGATGTTCTATTCGCTGAAAGCGAAAATCTCAGCTTCGGCTATTTCGTTTCAAATTCTAGAAAAGTAAAAACGTAAATACAACTATGTATGTGGTAGCATAACAATAAAAATTGTTTTATTTTTTTTTTTATTTTATTATTATTTTTTTGTAAAGCTCATGGACTAACTATTAAAACAAAAAAATAAATACATATAATGAAATGAGTATGCAACTTATTGTAACTTTATGTAACGCGATTTTTCTAATAATATTAAAAATATTTATATCAATAAAAGTAACTCGAAAATTGTATAACAATATATTCGGGTTTTCTATTTGACTCCCGCCATCTGTGTGCCTAACTGTTGATGGGTAAAAGAAAATAAGAAGAAAGTCAAGACGTATGGGTGGGCTAAAACGGCAACAGTCCCACTGTGCACACTTAGGCTGGTTCTAGCTACCTACTGGAGATAAGAGCACTTAAACTCATCATAAATAGTTCAGAAAGTCACTGAAGGTCCTTGCTTGTAGAAGGGCAAGGAAACCTCCAGGGCATGACAAGTACAAGTACAGTCTCTCCTCGTTGTCACAATTTCTGTAGAAGTCATTGTAAGGAAATTCCTATCCGAAACTTGGACAATGCTGACATTTTCCGTGTTTTGCAGCCAATTATTTTTGACAGCATGGTTCAGCCATTCAAAGAATTGTTGTTTTTTTTTATTGTTTTAATAATGTAATAAATTCGTAAAAACTCTGCTTCATTTCCGATATGCGATACGATGAGATCGTACTTTAAATGGCGGCGTTATATATAAAAGAGAAAGTGCTGTATTTTGAAAAGCATAAAAAATGATTCCCTGTTTTAGAAACTTCAATAAGATATATGTATTATTCCGATCCACTTTAAGGAACATACATATGTACATACATATAAAATGTACATGTATATTAAAAACATCCAACATATTCCAACTACCCGGTTTTAAGATTTAAAAAATAAAATCTTTGCTAAACATATGCTTGTACAAATTTATAAGATATTTTAAAGTGAAAATACACAAATGAAAAACTCACAGGGAAATACATAGAGACATAAAAAATATATCTTAAACGAAGATACATATGGCTAAAATATAAATAACGTCATTAAAAACACATCAACATCTGGGGAACAAACTAAACAAACATTAAGGAATTAATTTTACACATACATTTTGAATCATCAGTTTGAATACATAAAAATTAAAAGATTCTTCAAATACAAAACAAATCATTCATAAGAAATTGCTACTGGCAAAATAACACTATCATATGTAGGTATGTATGTATGTATATAGCAAACTGCACTAAAACAAAAGCAGTGCAACAAGCGGCGCATTTAATTAAAAAGGAAAAGTGCTACAAATTGAGTGAATGATCTAATTTATATCTTTGTTTGTACTACGCACATACATATTTATATTAAGGTGGTCCCAAAATGTATATATACTTTCATAATTTTTTTTTTTTATTTAAAATATCGCATAAATAATTTCAGGTAAAATGCTGTTTTGGTCTGAATGTATATATAGAGAGAGAGAGAGAGAGAGAGAGAGCGATGTCGAATGATATCGTGGGCGGGCAGTAAAATAATATAAAGTTTGTCAATAAATTCATATTTATGTATATATATTGAAAAATTATTATTCGCTATTAAGAGCCCTGGAAATCAATCAGTGCATATGTGTGAGTGTCGTATGATTGTAGAATTTCAGAGAGACATACAAATAATAGCTTTAGTCACACATTGTATTTTGCGTCGTAGACTTGTGTGCGGTGATATTTTACCAAGTTCGTCAGCACAATTGAAAAACTTTGATTCATTTTCAATTTTATTGTTAAAAAAAGGAACAGCGCAATTGAAATATGTATGTAGTTTTATTTAATATTTTTTCATGAAAAAAACAGCACAACAGAAATATGTTTGTTGAATTATATTTCATGGCGATATTGTTAGTAATGAAAACACAGAAAATTTTTTGTCAAATTTAAATGGAGACGTACAAAAATAAGTTGTCATAATAAAATCAAACTTTTGATTTTCTATCAACAGAACCGACAACAAACACGTGCCAACGACCGCACGCACACAAACTTGTAATCGATAGTTTTTGATAGTCTCCAGGGCATTTTAAAGTAAACTTATTATTTCAGATCGGCTAAAACTTTTCATGTCATGTGATGTCAGAGGAAACAGGAGTAACAATTCAAAAATTATAGCGAAGGAAGTAGTACACACGAGATTAAGATACATTTTACAACTAATTAGTTTATGAGCCGAAGAGAGGCAGAATTTGAAAATGTATTGCAGTCAAATCTCTATAAAATATGTACATATGATAACCAAGCCACTACGTGATGTTTAAGATAAAAAAGAGTACACAGAATAAGATAGCAAGTTTTACTTATTTTATAAAACACAAAAAATATTTTTAAATAAGGAACAAAATTGTATTTTGTTATTTAGTTACATACATATATTAGTGTATAAGACAGTTTTAACACTATTTTTCTTTTTCAATTAAATTTTACGAATTAGAGGACCACCCTAATTCACATATGCTAAATACGCATTCATATGCAAACATGCATGTTTTTTATTTTAGCATTTATAGACTTCAATTGAAATTTTAAATTGTGACAACTGTGGGAGCATAAAACCCACAAATTTATAGGAATTTAATAAATAAAAAAATGCTGCTAGAGATCATCAAACATTTTAACCCCATATTACTTATTATTTCTCTCAATCTAGAGCAAAAGCAAATATCATAGGTGTATGTGTTGTTTCTACAACACGAACTAGAAACTTATCTGAAAATTTTGTATGGAAATCACTTTAGATAACAAATGCATTTTCACACAGCAAGTGCATTAGAAAATGAGTTTCTATAATGCAATCGCATACATAACGCTATTATTTTTGTGTTGTGTAGTTATGCACATATATTTTTGCCATGGTATATAAAATTTTTGTGTAGTTATTTCTTTTACTAAAATACTAGTCTATCATTATTCAATAGTAAATCTAAAGAACACGAAAACTTTGATTTTATTTACAAACATATGTACATAAAACTCTTTATGTAGATACAAATGTACATATATATGTAGATCTATTCCGCTAAATTTAATAAATTTTTATTCAACATATTATGTTATATCATTCACAAGTTTATTTTGAAAACTATAGCAATTGAATTTGCTGAAAAATGTTGAAACTACAAAATAGATTTTTATTGCATTTTTAAGACACTTGCAGTATAAAACTGGTCATTAGTACTTTTTATACAAAATTTCCAAATCGCTTGCTTTGTACTTTGGAAACATTGACAAACAAAAATGTGTGCAAAATGAGCATTTCACACAAGATTGAAAAATTTATTGTTGTGCTAAATTAATTATATACGTATAAAAATACATTTCTTCTTTTTTTTGCTGTCCCGTAAAATGTTCAATTTCGGTTTCCTAAAAACTGCTAGCCTTGATTACAATTTTATAAATTCTTGCTTTTCCAATAATTTTTGAAATAGAAAGCTTTTGACGAAAATTAATGTTTTTATGTGAGTAAGGCAGTATCCCGTCAAGAACAAGTTTTCATGGTTCCATATTTTCTTGCACAAACCTTGCCAATATTCACTGAAAGCGAAGCTGTGATTTATGAAAACCAAAATTGAATGGTTAAAGCACAATATTTTATTGAAAAGAAAACCGGAGACTACAGTCAAAAGCATCTCTGGCTGAAACAGCACCTGCGTCATCGTACATATTACTTAAGTGCGGTCAGGTTTGTTTTGTTGTTTGTTCTTAAAGTTTTTTATGTCTCACCTGCACTGCTCGATTAATTTGTTTTAATTAACTGTATCGTTAGCGGTTGTTTTGAGGAATTTCGTTGTCAGCCACCTTGTTACAACTTCCATGTCGAGGCATAGGATAGTGCACAGCTAGACACAGGATCATTACTAAAATACAACAGCAGCCTTTAAGTCCCAGTGAAAAATTTGCATAGTTAAATTTTTTCTCAATATATGTAGATTTAAAACAAAACTACTATTTAACAAATTCGAAGAAAAAATGATTTACTAATATCAAGCTATATATGACATAAAATAATTTCAAGGCTTTTTTAGTAATTTACTGCTAAAGGTAGATTTTTATCGGCCTTTGCGACTTTGTTTCATAAATTGAAATCGATTAATCGAAAAGTAATTTTATGTATATACGTAAAAGGCAATTTTACTTATATACCTACGTATTGATTCAATTCCAGCCGTATTCATAAACTTACTTTTATGTTTATTGTTTGTTCAAAATAAGAGTTTGATAAACATACATATGTATAAACGAGATTCAGTGGGTGAACTGGTTGAGTGGTGTTAAGAACACTTACATATTTATGTACCCATATATAATAATTTTGGAATAAAGACAGAAATATTTTAAGTTCATGTAAAAATAAAAATCAATTTATTAAGAGACGGCAATTGACACAAATAAAAACGAGACCAAATCATAAACGCTGAAGACATTTTTATTATTTTTATGCATATAGGTATGTATTATGTTCTATGAATTGATTCTTTATGAAAGCCTTATAGGTTTCCAGTATTACAATAAATAAAAGTTTATATCGCAAATAGGAAAAATTGTATATACCTATACTTATATATAGTCATACAAAATTTATTTCCTAGACAATTGTCTTCTAAATTCATTATTTATTTTCACTTCTAAACTTTTAGTTTTATATACTTTTTATTCGCTATAAATACTCTACAACTATATCGAAGATTGTCGATCAATGCTTTGAAAGTTAGAAACATATGAAATTTAACATATGTATGTACATATTTAGTAGCACGTATGTATGTAGTTGCATATCTCTATTTATTTTACAGAAAAATCGATTTTGAAGGGTTAAAAATGGCCACATTAAATCAACTTATTGCAAAAAAAAAAAAACTTTTATAACTTTGTGCAATTTTTTGGAACGTAGTCACATTTTCCAATATAATAACAAACTTTATACCCACATACATACATATGTAAATGCTCAGGTATTTTAAGTTTAGATTTAATTCTTCTACAAATGTGTTGTGTGTACAAACATTTAACAATACTGTTTCATAATTAGTTAAGTATTAAGCATCAACAAGGTCGAGGCCGACGAACTGCTCAATTTTCAAAAAGAGAATCGGACTAATTATTTGGGATACACGTAAAATGCACGAATATCAACAACTTATTCAATATGTATTCATTATACCTACCTAACACAAAATTATGTTTAATCTGTTTTATTGTTCTACATTATAATTGCCTATTGCATAGGTAGATATTTTGTGTATACACATAATTTGCAGATTGTATGGGTCGGATATTAAGTCGGCATCATAACTAGTGTATTTATAACATACCATGTATATGACACTTGATTTCCTACATCTCATTATGGATTTGCTGTTGTTTTGACTATAAGCACCTGAACGTCGTTTTTAGAATAACGTAATGGATTTTTGTTTAATCAGAATTTAGTATGTATCTTTTTTAAGTGCATTTTAAAAATTTGTTTGATACAAAAGCTATATGTATATGTGCATACATACTTGCTAATAATAGTTTTTCTTAAAATAAGTACTTCATTTTTACTAAAGCTTACTCAACGGGTGGCATATTCACAACTTTCAGTTTCTTTTAAATCTAACAAAAATTTTCAACAATTCACACTTTTTCACACAAGTTTGCGCTACTAAATATCTCACTGAACTAATATTTCACAAAGTATTAAAACTTAAATCCATTATATCACATGAATATGAAATTGAGTTTTCATTTATTCGTATAAATTGGCTGAGAAACAAGCAGACATCTATTAACACAAGCAAATAAATATTCTTTTTATCTACTTCACATTATAACTGTTTTCTTTTTTTCTTTTGTGTGGATCTCCTCCCCAAATTCAGACGAGTCTAGATAAAAAAAATTTTCGATTTCTTTTTAGACAAATTATGTTTCATAACACCACTTTACTATACATTTTAATAAATTGGTACATTTTAATGCACTACCTGAAATAACACTAATTATAGCCAAATAAATGATAAAACAACTATAAATGCTCCAGCTCTCTTTAATTTTTGTGAATTTTCTGCTCTACATAACCAAAACGAAATAATAAAAAATCCAATAACTAGGTCCCACAGTTGTAATTTAAAAGCACTAAAAGTCACAGTAAACAATATATAATTTAATTAATTTATACTTGTGTATGTTATTTTAAAAAAATCCTTTCAGATATTTCATATATGAATTTTTCAAATAGGAATTTAATGTAATAAATAAATCAATAAAAAAATATTTAGACATAATAGAAATAGTACCTTTTGATCATTGGTGTGCTTAGTGCTGTTCTTAAAGTTGCCAGATTATCTTTGCATAATACACTTCTTGAGACAGAATGGCAGGCAGATTTCATTTTTATTACACACAACACAAAATAAGTTCGTAATTATTTTCAAACTGGTAATAAACAAGAATGATTTTGTGAACATTTATTTAATAAACAAAAATTGTGTACTTTCAAATGAAATATATTAGGTAAGATTTTTTCATGAGCTTGACGTTATGACATCATTTCCACTTCATCATGTGCTTTGTATTCGTGTCAGGCTGCTGACGCGGCATCTAGCGGAAATTAGTACACTAATAATTTTTGCAATTGAATAATAGCAACCAGCTTTTTTGTATATTAAAGAAAAGCAAGAAGAATTTATTGAATTATAATGAGTTCGCTTTGAATTAAATGTAGATAATTGGGTATAGGTAAACTGAGATTCTAAAACATTTAATCTGAATGCAATTTTGAAAAAGAAAAACATAAAACATTGGCTGGAAAGTTTAATGTTGCAATCAAAATTATTGCAGAAAACAAATTCTAACATTTGTATTAGTTTTTCTTTATTAGTGATTTATATTAAAAAATTTTAAACACGGTTTCGATTTTTAGCCGCTGTAAATTTTGTGTATGAACAGAAATAAATACATACATATTATGTATGTATGTAAGAATTTTACAGTAAACGTATCATCAATCACTTTTTTTCAACGCAAATTATAAAAAGAGAAAACATGTGGCAAATAAACTTTGTACCTATTTCTGTTTTTTTTTATTTTGATGAAGGGTTATTTTACAAAGTAAAATGTATTGATTGACTTGAAGCTGTTAATCATACCACATACATATGTATGTATGTGTGATACGTTGGATACTTTCCTAAATCACTATGTTAATAGTTGTAGGTATTATTTGCAATAAAATGCAATACTAAAAAAAGCATTGTGATGCAAAAGTTCTTGTATTTGTTTGATTTATGAGCGCACTACATCTGGTATTTATGCATAATCATTGCACTCATAAAACACTGATTCTTCATGATTTGCTAAAACGATGTTTTTCTCTACATAGGCACACATATGTATGTATTTAGAATATCTCATTATAAAACAAGAAATAACTAGGTACCCATGAAATTGCGTTTTTTATTTTATTATTATTATTTTTTCGCAAAAGTAAACAAACATTACTTAACATGTTTTTACAAGTATAATACACATACTTATTTTATAATTTTTCTAGTTTGTAATAAGCATATATACCTACCTGTTATTTAATTTAATTGTATTGTTTCTATTTATGTACACATGTAATTGTTTATTTTGTAGACGTAAGGAACATGATAAGACTTGAACAGTTTGAATTTCAAGTGTATTACTACACACCTATTATATTTTTATTGTATGTAATTAATAATTTTAATTAGTGTAGTTACACCTTTTACGTTGTATGGGCTTGAGATTATTACAGCTGATATAATAATGCAAAATACATATACGAAATAATCTATAAATACCTGATCAGAGGGTCG
>BGZK01003905.1:0-18232 GCA_005406025.1 Eumeta japonica
TAATTAATTATGTATGTAATTAATTATGTATGTAAGATTGCAAACTTATTGTTAGTTTACTTATGAAGATTCAATAATAATTACAATGGCCCTTATTATGAACTGCATTCGGTTTTCGATTTTCGCTGGGTATCGAAAATCGAACAACGAATGTTAAAATGGTATTATGAGTTGGTAACACTATCGAAAATTTCGTTGTGTATCGAATTTTCAGTCGAACACAATTTAGCTTTCGATCAACGTTACAGTGCGCTTTGTGACATATTTAAAACAATGAAATAAATCCATATTGTAACTTTCACATTACTTTACTGAATAATTTACATTTTTCTTTTTTTTGATGTACGCCCGTAGGTCTAAAATTGTAAGCAAAAAGCAACAATTAGAGAAACTTGTACGAGGACCAAACAGTCTACAGACATACACCAATATTGAAGGAGTCATTTAAATTTATTGATTTTTTATTTAATTTAGTTTTATTTTTAATAATATTTTAAACTTGTAAAATATAACCAAAAGAACTTTTTAACATTTGCCTGCCGATCGATTAAGACTATTGTGAATACTTTAAATTAGTGAAATTCACAATAGCGCACATTTAATCGAATGTTCGTCATAATACCAAATGAAAATTCGTTCGATCGCTTAATTCGATCACAGTCGAAAATCGAAAGTTGCTCATAATAGGCACCAATAGTAAAAAAGTTCTCAGCGGTGAAGAAATGGCGTTTACAATTCAATGAAGTTGGCATTATTTTTAACAAAGTTTTATACGGAGTATAGGTTGCCTCATTCAAGACAAATATTTTCTTGAAAAACTAATAAATTTGATTTCAGCTTTTAGAATTAGCCTATGCATTATCTATAGTATATTTTAGTTTTATTTTGAAACATTCACCGACTTGTGTTTCGAACAGTCTCACTACTGGAGATAACTGAAATAGATTGATAAACAGGCGTTTATATATTCAACCCATTACAATTTCAATGAAGTTTTAAAATTTTTGAATTAAAAGACAGTCTTTAAATAATTAATTAGTCTAACATTTATCACGTCTATCTCTTTGGGCACTTTTTTCTGATTGCGTCAGCTATTTTTCAGAAAATGATGTTTCGATTGACACAAGCTGATCAAAATTGTGTATTTAAAATGGCATCAGCTACTAAAGATCGGTATCTCGGCGGTTTAGCGCTTCAGCAGCATCTTTCATGGGACTTAGAACTCACTAATGTATCCAGAGCGGCAATATGCTCATTATCCCATAAATGCGCTAAATTAAAGTTGGTTTTCTTTCTGGCATTTTTGTCTTTTAAAATTATACACAGCGTTTTTGTTTAGAAATTAAATTCTGTTACGTTTAAAATTATATAAACAAAGTGTCTTTAAAAATTTAATTTTCATAGAAATTAAGAAGAGGTGCAAAAACAAAATATTATCAAATTGAATAAATAATAAATAAGAAATTGTTTCTCGTTTTCCCAGGAATCTCTGAAAAAATTTCATAGGAATTTTGGTAGAAATTTTCAGGGAATTCCCTACGCTAATTACCGACCTAAACTCTACACACAAACTATTCCACACAATGTACTAAATGTATTTTGGCCGATTTTACGTGAAACAATTAACAAAATAACAGACGCATCGTTATAGAAGCGAGAAAAGTGAGAGGTAGAACTTTGAATCACCTTTCTTTGACGTGTTATAAAATCAAATCTTAGTTCATGTCTAGCAATCCGAATCGTATAAGCAGAGCAGAAGATCGATCAATAAACAGTAAAAACAAAGCAAGAATGAAATCAGGGTCATCCTCACTAACTAACAACCTCTTGTAAACTTAAAATCTAACTATGAGCAAAAATCTAAACGTATCAACAGTTTGTCTAAGGCACAAGTTTTAAAAATAATTTAAAATTATATCGAAGGTAATAAAATTTTATTGCCTTTTCAAAGAAAGGATCAGCCGAAATGTGAAGCGGCAATTTTCAAGGTTCCAACATACATGTAACTGCAAATTTTATTTAATCTGATTTTATATAAATTTAACGCTTCAAAGTATTTATGCATAGGTAGGCTTACCATTTACAAAAACTTTGCTGTCCTCTTTCTTTTAAACACCTTTCGAGAGGTATATTTTATGCAACATTTCCTTGCATTTATTATATTTTTAAACAATTTTGTTGCCGTAAAAATCTGTTCAATTCCTTTTCAGATTTCTCAATTCAAAAATGTGAAACCTTTTTTTTCAAGTATAAGACAACAGCTAAAATCCTTTTGAATTATTACAATTACACATTTGCGCACACTTGCATTTTATACGTGTCTTTTTATTTCTACAAGAAAATGAGAGTGTGTAAAAGTTTATATAGATTTTATTTGAATTCTATTTAACTCATGAATAATGGAGATGTGATAGCACAACTTTCAGACAGTTTGTTAAATTTGAAGAATGTCGAAACATTTTTTTTCTATTTAACTAAGTAAGTCTAGAAACAAAAATACGTCAACTGAATGAAGTGTTTTATTCAATTTGTTTTGCATAGAATTTTAACCCGTTTGTGTTAAAATTGAGTGTTTGCAATTCCATTTTATGGCGAAAAGCATACACTTGTGCATACTTATTTAGAGAAGCTTTTATATTAAATTTCATGTTTTTTTATTTCTTAAATACTCAAATACGTGTGTAACTAAAAGGTTTTCAAAATTAAATCTAATACAAACGATGAGCTCTTATTAAAATCCTGCCAAAGAATATAATATATTAACAAATTGTAACTCGAAATATATAGGTCATAACTACATTATAGGGCCAAAAACAAAGACAGATGTTACCCATTTTTCCCAAGTTCATGCACTATTTTATATTAAAAAAAAAAGTTGTAGCTATTATAATACTTTGCCTCAAAAAGTACTACTAAATCGTGCTTCACTTGCAAGTATAAATTATTGAAAATTTGGAACTTTCCATCTTATATTTGCTGTATATCAAAAACAAATTGTTTTTGCTCTCCCTCTTTCTGATGGAATTACCGCAGCTTTTTGACAAAAAATTTTTCCCGGCTTTTTATTGGTCCAATTTCTCGAAAATACAAATTAGCTAACAAAGGAGCTAACTCTGCACATGAAGGTTTTGTACTCTATATACAATGTGTATATAGGAAACTTGAATTGTTTTGGCATTTATTGTTGTACGAGCTGCTACAACAACATCCTGTGAAAATTTCAGCTCTACTTCTAATAATTCGACAGTTACAGCTAACTTTTCTTAAAATGGGTCACCCTACAGTTTTTATGTTATTGTTGTTATTAGGTATTTGTTGTTGCAGCGGTACGGTGCAATCTGTATTACTGCAGATGTCGATGGTTTGGTTTCATGTAATTTGCCGATTGAGAGTACGTTCTCAAGTAATTGGCATACACAATGCTTCAGACAAGCTGCGACTGCTTACACTGGTTTGACTTAGCAGGCAGCATGTGGTTGTTCCCTCTATATAATATATACGCTACAACAGCCGTCCAACAAGTTGCAAAATAATCACAAAGGCTAACGCTCCGTTAGTCATTGTAAAGGATATTTACTGAACAATTGGCTCTCGCCATCATGCTTCATTGACGGAAGCATTTATAAATTTTCTCCCTTTTTGGGACATAAGATGAATAATGACCAATTGACTTGTCTGATTGACTGTGGGTTCCAGGTGGGAAAAAGTTCTGTAACTGGCAAAATCGTCCTTAAGTAAAATTTCTTGCTCTTCGTTTCTATTCGCTAGCCAAATCTTCCCAGCTTATTCCCATTGACTTGTTTTGACTGGCCGTGCAGCATATATGCAATCTTAGCATCGTAAATCTACTAAACTTTTTGTGCAAGCCGTGTGCGTCAACGGAAAGAAAATAATTGTTCATTAATATTTATGTTTTAACTAGATTTGTTGTCTGCATGAAGATTGGCATTTATTAAAAGCAACACACACCTTACTGATCGCTGCTGCTTCATCAATTTGTGCATGTAAAACAATTAATATCGATATCATTTATACTTTAACTCAAATTTTCCATACAAAATTTTTTTAATATAAATATCAAATACAAATTATATTTTATTACTTTTGGAATTTAAATGAACAGTGCTAGGTATTTAAAGTGCAATTAAAATATCATGTTTCTTTGGCCTTTTTCTTGTCTTCCCATTAAGAAATACAAGGCTACTACATTTTTCCAATTAATTCATTAATTATACCCTTCACATACTGTGTAGGGTATATCTAAGTTTATGATTCCGTTTGTAATTTTTTCAATATTCATTTCCGACCCTATAAAGTATATATATTCTTGATCAGCGTTAATAGAGAAGTTATTTGAGCGATGTCCGTCTGTGAGTTGTTGAAATCAAGTTTCTGCGAAAACTATTTGACTTAGAAACTTCGTTCTTTCACCAATATGTTGCATATTGTCCACGAGGAATCGCTATTTAAATTCAGCAAAATCGGTTCACGAATAGCTGAGATATATCCGAAACACGGAGGTACCTCGGAAAAAATTTGCATTTTGTATGGAAATTTTGAAAATTTTTTGATTTAAAGTAAATATTTGGATTTGACTTAGTCATTGAGTGAAGAAAAAATTTTTTCGACATCGGTCCACATATAGCCGAGATATAGCGAAACCGATTTCTGAAGGAATCGGGGGTTTCATGAACTAAAACGCCTTCTGTGCTAAGAACACATATGGTAGTGAACTACCGCCGCTTCTAAGTAAAAAAATTTTTGGACATCGGTCCATATATAGCCGATATATAGCGAAAACCGATATCTAAGAAATTGAACTTTTGGTAAACCTGAACACTTTCCTACACAAAATTGGCATGTAGTCGTAAAAATAGATATTTGAAGCAAAATAATTTTCTCGGTCATCGGTCCATATATAACCGGGATATAGCTAAAACCGATTTCTCAAAGAAGTCGGACGGTTTATAGCCAAAACCTTTTTGTGCCAAAAAAAACACATATAATAGTAAACAACAGCTAATTTAAAGTAAAACAAAAAATTTTTTGGACATCGGTCCATATATAGCCGAGATATATCGAAAACCGATATCTCACACATGTTATAACACCAAAATGACCATGTAGACGTAAAAAATAGATACCTGAAAACAAAAAAAATTTCCTTTTGGACGTCGGTCCATATATAGCCAAGATATAGCGAACACCGATTTCTAAAGAAACTGAACTTTTAATACAGAAATGGGCTTATGGTAGTAAAATATAGACTTTTAAGCAAATAAAAATTTTGGACATCGGTCTATATATAGCTGGGATATAGCGAAACCCGTTTCAAAGAAATTGGACTTTTGGTAAACTTGAACACTTTTCGGTACTGAAAATACCTGAAATAGACAAGAATAGATGTCTGAAGGCAAAGAAAAATTTTTGGGCATCGGTCCATATATAGCCGATATATAACAAAACCGATTTCTCAAGAAATTAAACTTATTGGTTCCAAAATGGACCTATAATAGTAAAATATAGATTATTTGAAGAAAAAAAATTTTTTAACCGAGATATAGCGAAAACCAATTTCTCAAGAAACTGGACTTTTTGGCAGACTTAAACATTTTTTGGTACCGAAAATACGTTAGTTTTGTGAAGGGTATTTAAGATTCGGCCCAGCCGAATATAGCTTTCTTACTTGTTTATTATTCAATTTATTCAAAACAAGTAAGAAAGCTATACAAATGAATCTTAAATACTCATAACATCAATAATGCACACACTTAGATATTCAGTAAGCAAATAATTTTCTTTGCCACCAAAATGGTTTTATTTCGCTTACGTGTCTAAATGCTGAAAATTGTTTTCAATCCACATTTTTCACTTTCCACCAATTGTTTTGTTTTGTACAGGCACAATTCCTCGCTGTATCTCGGCTATATGGATGGTGTCCAAAGAAAAAATTGTTTGCATTCAGATATCCATGTTTACCGCCACAGGTTGAATTCCATATCAACAAGTGTTCTAGTTTACCAAAAGTCGACTTCTCAAAAATCGGATATTACTATATCTCAGCTACATACAGATTGATTTCAAACAAGTTGTCGTTTTGCTTTTAATTATCAGTATTTCACTAGCACACATCCATCTCGGTTCAAAAGGTAAAATTTCTTCTGAAATCGGTTTTCACCACTTCTCGGCTATGTATGCACCTATCGGCCGATTTAAAAAAATTTGGTTTGGCTTTCAGTCTTGTGGGTCCGTTTCGGTACAAAAAAGTGGTCTTGTTCTCCCAAAAGCCCATGTTCATGAGAAATTGGTTTTTGGTAAATCCCGGCTATATACGTATATCCAAAAATGTTTTTTCTTTTTTGCTTGCGTACATCCATATTTGTATATAACAGGTTCATATCGGCTCTAAAAGAGTTCAGGTTTACCAAAAACCAAATTTCATGAAATTTGTTTCGTTATATCCCGCTATACATGGACCGATGCCAAAAAAATTTTTGCTTAAAATCTATGTTTTACTACCGTAGCCCCTCAGAGTTCAATTTCTTGAGAAATCAGTGGGTGCTACATATAGGCTATATATGGACCGATTCCCAAAGAAATTATTTTTGATAAAAAAAATCCATATTTTTCTACCGTAGGCCTATTTCTGAAATAAAAAGTTCAACAATCTTAAAATACCAAAAAGGCGTTTAGTTCATAAGGCCCCCTAATTTCTTCAGAAATCGGTTTTCGCTATATCTCGGCTATATGCGGACCGATGTCGAAAAAAAATTTGTTTTCGTCACTAATGACTAAGTCAAATCCAAATATTTACTTTAGGCCAAAAAAAAAATTTTTTTCAAAATTTCCATGCAATATGCAAATTTTTTCCGAGATACCTCCGGTGTTTCGGATATATCTCAGCTATTCGTGAACCGATTTTGCTGAATTTCAGTAGCCTGCTTGCACGATGATCTGAGAGATTGGCGTTAAAATTAAATTTCTAACTGTAATGGTTTTCTCAGAAACGGCGTTTCAACTTACTACAGACCAACTTACTACACTCAGCCTAGACTGCAAACTTTTAATATATAAATCGCTTATGAAGCCAATATGGTTTTACGGAGCACAACTATGGGGCACAGCTTCAGCCTCTCTTGTAGAGAAAATCCAAAAATGGCAGAACAAAATTTTACGTTTAATTACTTCGGCTCCATGGTATGTCAGAAACTTAAATATTCATCGTGACTTAAATATGCCACTTGTAACTTCAGAAATCGCCAAAGTCGCAGGAAAATATTTAATTAAACTTGAGTCGCATCCTAATCCCTTGCACGCAGTATTTTGAACCATCGTGGCCACATTAGATTAAAAAGAGGGATACTGCAGCTCTAATCAGCAATTCCACAAATAATGTTTCGTAAGAGTGGATAATGAAAACCATTATTTCATATTACCATTAATAAATTATAAAAGATATTAAACCTTAGCGTTAAGTCTGACATTGGTCGGGCTTAATTAATTATGTATGTAGATTTAAGATTTGCAAACTTATTGTTAGTTCAATTTATGAAGATTCAATAAATAATTAAATTAATTAAAAAAAACAGACGGACATCGCTCAAATAACTTTTCTATTAACGCGATCAAGAATATATACACTTTATAGGGTCGGAAATGAATATTGAAAAATTACAAACGGAATCAGAAAACTTACACAGTATGTGAAGGGTATAAAACACTAAAATATAAAAACTTTGCAATATTTTAAAATGAAAATAAACACGTACAGGATATTTTTATTGGGAGCAGCTGTTTTATTTAAATTTATCGGTATTTTAATTTAATGGATTAAATATTTTGCACCGTAAAGCTGGAATTATATTTAAAACCTAATTAAATTTAAACAGAAATCAGCTAAATGGCATTTAACTGTTAAGTCATAAATCGGCTCTTAATATGATATATGTCCATCTAAATCGTTTTGTTATACATACACAGCAGTGATGGGATTTAGGCACAATTGTGCCATTTTTGGCACTATTGAGCATTGTCTGGCTCTACGGCACTTTTGCTTTTATTTGGCCCTTTTCTTACATACATACCGTATGCGGTAAAAGTTACTAAAAGTTGGTTTTGAACCGATTCAACATTTTTAAACGTGTTGTTTGCAATTGCGTTTTGAAAATTTTGAAAACGATTTTAAAATATGATTTTTCCACCTTGCCGGCAGGTCGACTATATACACAAATTTGGAAATCGATGGAACAATATAATATGTCTGCCCACAAAATGTGCTTTAGAAAAACTGGAATTTATTCAAAAATCATTGTTAAGCCCCTACATCTTTATATACTGGTTTGGCCCGTTTTCAGGTGGTTTGGCATATTTTCGCTTTGATTCTGGCACGAAATTAAAATTTTCAAACCCCATCACTGATACATAGTTAAGTTAAGGTTATTAAACGATCATTCATTCCATAAATGTTGTCCACAAAACGTTCATCGTATCTCGTAATTTAATCTAACTATATTCATTTCCTCAGCTTAAAAGTAGTGCCAAATTGACTTACATTCAAGCAGGATACAAAAATTCTTGAAAATTATAGTGTTTGAACCTTTCAGGCATTTTTATTGGTTTTAATTTTAAGTACGTTTACATAATTTATCAGCTATATTTTATATAAAAGCTAACTCATTACAAGAAAAATTAGTAAAAACGTGTAATACCTATATGTATACAAAAATAAATCTGATATTTTTAAGAGGCATATTAATCGAATGGACTAATCTTATTGCTCTAGACATGAAATATTAATAAACATTTAGAAACAATTTTTTATTATTATAAACTGAAACAATAATTTGATTTAATTCATTTCAATTTAAAATTTACGTTAAGCTGGGTTCACTCACTCATTCATGCGATCAAGATTTTGGTCAGTTGAAACATAAAATTTTGTTACATACTTTTCACTTCAAATATCTTAACAGAAAATTTGTTAACAGAGTCGTTGCTTATTTCACATTACCAAACAAATTACTGAAAACTTTCAGTCAAATTCATTTTGTTTGGAACAAATTACTAAAATCTTACTACATACATATATAAAATTAAGCGATCACACGTTCTATTAAGATATTTCAAAACACAAACAAAAATATTTTAATTAAAGCTTTAGTAATTCCTTCGATTTCTTTTATCAGTCAATACACAGCTGTTTGTTTTATTCGTCTGTTGTTATTGTAAGGCATTTAACTTAAGCCAGACACACAGCCAAAGCATCTAGAAGTTCTAAACAAATAGAGAAAAATGTATTAGTTAATGGTTTGTATTTTACCGTTAATGTTAATATATTAATTATATGTTTAAATTAAGTACGATAAAGTTGAGAAACCTATAGAATATTATAAAAAAAAAATTATATTTTAAACTGAATGTCTAATAAATTCTTTTTAAATATCACATAGTGCCTAGACCTGATATCAACTCTATTATAGAATGAGACATACCGTCGGCAGAACTGTCAGAGAAAATATTTTATTTTCGCCCTTTTCTCATAACATTTCTATAGAAATTTGTCAAATAAAATTCAATAAACATGCAATAAGTTTTCCGAATAAGGTCGAATATATTTTATAAAAATTAAAATCAACACCAGTTTATTTTATTTGTCAAATATCACCTATAAAAATATAAAATACAGAGGACTTATCAAAAAAAGCTATACAACATTCAATAAGCTATTATTTGTCGAATATTCTATAGAATTGCGTCAAATAAGAATTAATTAATTAATTAGTTTATTATATAAGTACAATTTGTTTGAATAAGGGTAATATATTTAATAAATTAGAAAACCAAAAACAAAATAATAAAAATGCATTTGAAATTAAATGCTGTTTTCTCTATTTCGAATCCTATCGACCGTTCATTAAAATAAATTTAATACAAAAACCAATTTAAAAATTTTATTTTTGTATTAGATGTGTTTATACGAACTATCGCGCATGTTTGAAATAAAACTTGTACTAAATGTTAATGTACTTACATTAATAATTAAAATAAATAAATAGCTAATTAAAATATTATTCATATATGACTCATATGAGCTCGATTAATTATTAACCGGCAATTTCTCAAAAATTAAAATGAGTTTGAAATGCGTTTTAAGTCAGATACTTTATACAAAATTTTACTAAAACTGATTTCAAATACATTCTATCTTTTACGAGTATAAATGAATAAATAATAATCCATACTTTATTTCTTGTTCTCACTTTTTCAATTATCCATCTTCAGAGACAATTATAGCAAGTTTGTTTGTAATGCCTTTATTCAACTTCACAATAACCTTAACAGTGTATCAAGTGCAGTCCTTATTGTATTTGGCTTTGCTAAAGGAAAATCCGTATTCATTAAACCCAAAAAATACGGTATTTTCTAGATTTGCATTTTTGGATTGGCGTTCTTACTATATATGTGTATCTGCATGCTAACTTTGGGTGGTATATTTGAAAATATCAATATTGTAAAATTTTTCAAATATATAGATATTTTTGCTGTTAAGGCCAATTTTACTTAATTATTTCAGATCAATATATGAGCTGTTTTTTTTTTTGGAAAGTGGTATAAGTCCACTTTTCAGAAAAACTAAGTATTAATAGTAAATGAACTATAGACACCACCTTTCCACAGTTACAATCACAATTTCAAAAAAGCAGTTTTGTTGTACAATATTTTCACAAATATGTTCTCTTCTAGTCGTATTGTCATGCGTTACGCATCGTTTAAAAACAAATCGTTTTTACTACAAATCAAACTGCATCAGCTGGTTGGATTATTTATTACAATGAATAAGGTATACGAAAATCTATTCATTCGGTCTGAAAATGATAATGGTAATGGTAATATTGTTTCTTGCCAGGAATATTGAAATTTATTATACCCCTGAATATTAGAAAAGAAGACGAATTTATGAATTGGATGTGGATACCAATTTGAGCAAGAGTAATTCGAGCTCTCTACAAACTAAGAAAAGAATTGAATTTTGAAATTAAAGGACAAAAATAAAACAAAAAACGACACTTCGATCACATTATAAAATAATGATCAGAAGATTAGGAAAAATAACAGTAAAAATTATGTTATTATCATCATTATATTTTAATACCATTAAAGAAATTCTTAATAAACTTGGTCTTCATTTTGATTATTACATTTTGCATAAAATTCATTATTTCTATAAAATATGGACTTAGATATGCTCCTGTTTTCATTTATGTTGTCAAATAACTCAAATAAACAACACTCAGAATTGATTTGTTGGCCAATATTTTGAAATTGATTTAAGCGCAACCTAATAAATCTCAATATATGAAAAATGGGCTTCTTCCACTTTCAAAACTAATTCATACATGAATATAAATGTATAGTTGTTTTCCGTCCAGATTCTCGGCCGCTTATTTTAGGCCATCATAATTTTGAAACGCAATTTTGACAGTGTGTTGAGTCTATTATTTTGTTTAGTTTTTTGCCTAGTCTTTCAACATGTCTATATGCCGACATTTCGCTGATGCTACTCAGCTCGTCAGTAGACACGAAAACCTTGTTGAAAATAATGTTAAAAAACATTTAAACACATTTTCAAAGACAAAAACAACTTTTTCTGTATTGCTACTGTATTTACTTTTCTTAGCAACTTTCATACAACGAGCTACCATTGGTTGCTACGATTTTTATATTTGAAAGTATCAAAAAGTAAACATTTTCAAATATTCAAAAATTATTTATTATTTTGGGCCAAAAAAAACTAAGCAAAAACAACTAAATAATAAATTTCAAATAAAATTGCTTAATAGCGAATAAATCATTTTTGAATTAGTGTGTTGAGTCTTTTAAAAGTTTCGTGGTTTAATTTTGGAAACAATTTATTTGTGCTACTGCGAAATTTTTCATTTTGACTAATATAAAATATTGCAAAGTTATCAACACAGTGTCGGTTTTGCATATTTTCATTAATTAAGAGATCTTGCATTCAAATATATAAAAAATACAACTAAGAAATGTGCGAATTAGATCCTCTCTGAGATCTGAGAACAAAGCAAACATTAGTGAAAACAAGTTGCATAAATAAGGCTTGCGTTATTACGTGTGTGCTACATGCATTTCATTTTATTTGTTTTTTTTTTTTAGGTCGTGTATTTTTTCAAATGTTACTTAAAAATAATAAAATAAATTCATAAAAAGCATACAATTTCATAACTTAAGCTATTGGCTGCCAAATGAATTAAGCAAAATATTAATAACTAATGATCTACAAATTAACTAATGATCTACAAAAGCTACACTTTTTAGTTGAGTTTTGTAATGTTGTATTTTCTTTATTTTTTTACTATTATACTCTTATAAGGTACTCATTAAAGCTTTAACAACTGAAATATAAAAAAAATAAACTTTCAAAGTAGACAAGGTGCAATTAATGTGGCTAAATTCAAATGTATGTATTTGAAATGTACTTTTAAATTAAATAATACGTTTTCCTCAAAGCTCACTTTGACTTCTCTCGGATCTTCTCTTTGGTATTTTGCAAAATCTAAGAATATTTCCTCAATATTGTTTGCGATATTGAATAGTCTTCAATATTCAATTCATCACGATTCTGTTCCATGAGGCCAAATATTTTTGACCATTTAATACTTGATATAGGAATGTAGAAGGTAAGAATACCTTGGTATTGTTCTCTGCAACAAACATGAGATATTATAACTGATAAAGAAAAGTTCAATTGTTTTCAAATTGGTTGCCCATACTTACTGTAGAATAACTTGGGGAAACTCTCTTCCACAAATGCCTTAACATTTTGTATGTCTTGCTCCAGGATTTCAGCAGCACCAGAGCCAGCATTTTCAGCTTCAAAATAAAGAAGCTAAAGTTAGAAAGATTTTGAAAATAAATGCAATTAAAGAAATTGTCTACATGCCTGTGCATGCATATATGTATATACACTTATGAAAGATTAAGTAATACTCAAATATTATAAGAGTATATCTTATACCAGAAATAGATTTATGAGGGCGACTAAGGTTTATAATTCGCCTCTACAACCAAAAGATACAAAGACAGACTTTCGCACAAGGCAACCGCCTAATTAAGCTATCTTTTTCTACCCTAAAAGTGTTTCTACTTGATCACTTTTTAACAAAAGGTGGAAGGTTGCTTAACATAAAAAGTTGCTGAGATAAAATCGAAACCATGAAAATACTCAAAGTACGATATTTTCCATAAGCTTTCTATACCTTATTAAAGATAATTAAATTTCGCTTTATAGTTCCAATAAAATTATTTAATTAATTTGTTCATCAAAATAACAAAATTATTGACTTTACCAATGAATTTGCAGATTAATAAAAATCAATAGTTTTCAGAGTTTTGCTTAAAAATATGTATCACTAAAACTATATATATATTTCATGATATCAGTTAAAGATATCATTAAATCTATGAAAACATTTCTATTTTCATTTTATCTTATAAATAATTACAGAATAAAGTATTTGCCATTTTAATTCTCGTTTCCTTTAAGGCCAAGTAAAATAAGTGCACATTTCAAAAGTAAGTATCAAGTCTATTGACGAGTAGGGTTTACCTTACAAAATGTCGACATATCGACAGCTGCGTAAGTATGTATAATTTTTTTTAATAAAATATTTCGTTGGGGTTTTTTCAAAATTTGTTTAATGAAAAAACAAATATATTAATGGGCCAATCTTAAATAAATTGACAATTGTTTGATTCAAATAATGTGAAGATTGCTGAAAAGCTAATCATTTCCTTTATATTTCCTTGACTAATTTCAGCTTGACTTTGATGAAAAATTAATGAATAGTTTCATTAATTCAATGTCAACATTTATGAACAAAATTCCTTCAGTGACAGAGAACAGCAAAATCTATTTTTCTTTATTTACATACATACATACGCTAGGTTAGGTATTTAACAAAATCCTGACATTGAATCAAATCAAAATCTTTTGGCAAATGATTGATTTGAATATTTTTGACACGGCATTGCTAGCCATCATTCGTTCACAGGTTTTAATAAAACAATTTAAATAATATAGAAAATCATTATTTTATCTAATAACATTTTAGTTGCAATAATATAAGTTGAACAAATTTAAAATAATTGTTACAGCTCCAGATCTTGTTTTTATATAAAAAATGTTTTATATAATTTATTTTCGATATTTCGCTAACAATTTGTTAGCATCTTCAGGAAAAAATATATAATAAAATTTTTGATAACAAAAATTGAACAAAAAATTTTTGAGTAATAGAAAAAACAAATTATAAACATGAAATTTTTAAATAACAGTAATATTAAAATCTTTACAAACAAACAAAATAAAAAGAAACTTGTTCTACGACCAACATTTACTCTTCCAAGACAGCAACTTGTTGTTTTCGAACTTTAAAATAATTTTAACAAAAAATAAATGTTGCTCGTAGATAAGCATGTTTGATAATGTTTTATACAAAATTAAATATTGTTCTAACAGTTTATACAATTAAAAATTAAAATCTTCTGCTAACCAAATATCTATAAGACCATGCCAAATTTTCTGTGTCAGATTTAAAATTCATTCTGTGTGCTACTGGTGTATTAATAATCTCTAACATTTCCAACATGTAACGCTTCTTATAATTATTTTCTGTCTTTATTATTGTTTTCAAAGTCAGGATAATGATTCAGTCTTGAACAATGAGAAGATAATGCTGTCTTTTGTGAATTAATGTCTCTATATTTCTGGTCCGATTTATGACCTGTAATTCTAGTTTTTCGTTTTTCTCTATATACACTCATCACAATTCCCATTGTCATTACCCTTACAAGGAATCTTATAAACTAAATTTGAAGCATCCCATTTACTAATTTTGTCTTTAGTTTTACTAAATAATTTATCTAATGTATCATAATTCCTATGTGCTATTCCATATTTCTCTTTATCAAATATGTTAGATCTTGCTAATCTTTCTGATAATCCTGGTATATATGTTAACGATTTAAATATTCTCGGTTGTGTTAAACCTGTATTCCTTATATACCTATTCTGGAATTGACCCACAAATTTGCAAACTAGTTCACCTGGAAAATTATTTTCATCCAATATCTTCTAATCTTAATAATATTCTTCTATGAAATTCCTCATCACCAATTTTAAGAACCCTTTCAACAAAATTTCGAGCTGTGTTCAGAATAATATTCTACTATGTTTAAAAAAATAGTTAATTATTTTCCCTGATGCCGTGGTTTCTGATACCAATCAAATACTAGTCTATTATTTCTTCTAATTATCATTGTATCTAAATATGGAGTTCAAAATTATGCCCTTTTCATAGGTAAATCTAATATTGAATCAAATCCATCAAAGTTGCAAACATTTCAATTCTGTTTCTGATATAATACAAAATAAATCATCCATATTTTGAAGAATGTCCTGGTATTGCTCCTCTTTTAAATCAATATTAGTCTGCTAACAAATTAATTCTTTTGTGTTGAAACCACTTGTAGATTCTTATGTGTATATGCTTTTGTAATTAATTGAAATCACAAATTCTAGAATTCAAACTTGTTTTTATTCATTTATCAAACTGATTACTGCAAATATGAAACGCTAGCAGTACCCTTGCATCAATATGTAGTCTGCTGAACAAATTAATTTTGTATTGAAACCACTTCAGATTCTATGTATATGCTTTTGTAACTTAATTGAAATCACAAATTTAGAATTCTAGAAACTTTATTTTTATTCATTAATCTAACCGGGATTACCGTGGCAAATATGAAAGAGCTAGCAGTACCCATTTTGTTTTCAAATTTTATGTTTGCAAAATGTACCTCATTCTCCTATTTTTGTATGGGTACATACATATAACCATCATATCGTGAATAATGTCCCTGGCTTTGCTCCTTGCATCAATATAATTAATTTGTTTGCATTTTTATGTAGTCTGCTGTCGCTCAGATCAAGTAAAAGATTGTAGAAATAATTAACCTAAAGATTCTTTGAAAGTTTTATATGAATAATTTTTTTAAGAATGACATTAAACGGCCACAATACTCATGCATGATATTTGTATATGGTACTATCATGATGAACCTACAACCTTGGTATCTTCAAAACTCAAAACAAAATAATTTAACAATTTGTGACAGTCGTTGGCGCTGAACACAGTTGTCCTTTATTATCTATTGTTGTCATTAGTAGAGGTAATAAATGGCGTTTAAGCAAACGAACAAAATCTAACGACATCGTGCTGTAGAGCCGCCGTATCATCTGTTTGAATGGCAGAACATGTTCCCAGTCAAGAGCAGTACCGCAAAATTCGGCAATTCAGAAAACAATGAATAAATGAGATCAGCTAGTGTATGCAATAATAATGTTAACAAGGAAATATGTGGTTAAAAACTGTTATTTTCAAAGTTTTTATTAAAAGAGGAAAACATGAATACTTTTACATTAACCGCCAAGGAATGCACTTCACTATTGATATATATTTTAAATTGACGTATAATAAGAAAGATAAAATTTCTACTTTGTCCACAAATTTATATTTAAAAATTTAACGGAATTTTCTTTCGTTATTTTTTAATCAAATGTAGTCAAATCTCAGACAGACAGATACATATATTTCATGAAATTTGTTGTCTTTCACTTGACTGGCCAGACGAAATGCGTTGTTATTTGATAGTAAAGTGGTAATTTTGAGCTTGGCAACGATAATAATTGTGTATTCTGTTCTATAGAGTTTAATTACTAAAAATGTATCGTCTAACGTTGATCCTTTAAAAGTCGTTCAACTTTTCACGTAAAAGTATAATACCAATCTAAAGCTATTTCACTATTATTTTTGTAAACATAAGTTTGTGTTTAAAATTTATGTCTGCAGACTTTTTACTACTAAGACCAAAATAGGGTAAAATATGGTTCATTGAAAGTCGTTCAACCAACTTTTAGTGCAGATTAGTGAAAACGTATCACTGTAAGCTAATTTAGTAGCAGCTTGTGCTACTAGCGCTGTGTGTTTAAAGTATAATTTTTACGTAAGAAAGGTAGCAATACGTTTTTAAAAAACAACAACCAACTTTGTATGCATTACTGTATTTACCAGCTGCTCTTTACGAACGTGATACGTTCTTAGTAACTGCACGTGAAATGTATTTTGCACACAACTTACTTTCTTAAATTCGTTTGGTCGATATATCGTTTCACTTTAATTTTTAATATTAGGCCTTTTGAGAATTTATTCTTCAAATGTTGGGTAGAGCCAATGCATTTAAATTCACCGTTAACCATAATGGCCAAACGGGTACATAACGCTTCACACTCCTCCATACTGTGATGTTAGAACCTATGGATTTTCCTGAGTCACGTATAACGACAAATCATATTCCATAACTGACGTCTTTGCTGCAGGATCCATACCCGTCGTGGGCTCATCCAAATATATCACAGATGGGCTGCCAATAACTGCAATGGCAGTACTGAGTTTACGTTTATTACCACCACTATATGCTCTTGTCTCTTTATCTAAATGCTTCATAAGACCAAAAGATTTCGCCAATTCCTCGGAGATATAATTGATGCGTTCTTTGCGGATACCTCTAAGTAGGCAAAAGATTTTCAAAGTTTCACGCCCAGTCAAATCGTCCAAGAGAGCATCGAATTGAGGGCAATATCCAATTTCTTTAGAGATTTCATTCATGTCAGAGGCCAAGTTAAGGCCCTTGACATAGGCACTGCCAAATGTAATGCGCTCATCGCCAGTCATCATTTTGAAAGTGGATGTTTTGCCAGCTCCATTTACACCCAAGAGCCCAAAGCATTCAACGCTTTAAACAAATATATATGTGAACCGATAAAATCGAGTTTTGATTAAAAACGCAACAAAAACCTACGGTTTTACACACAACGACACCTGATTCACAGCCAAAAATCTACCATAATATTTGGTTACACGATCCAAAACTAAATTTGTATTTGTCAACTCTAATGGCGACATTGTTGAAATTCTCTGCTTCTGGTCCACATCATCATCGAAATAGCCATCTTCATGGCGGAGGTTTGCTTTAGAATTTTGAAACAAAAAGTAGTTATATATGTATCTATTTTATTTGATCTTGATATTTATATTTAATATTGTAACAGCTCAGATCTTGTTTTTATATAAAACATTTTTATATAAATAAA